>JAVQJF010041869.1:0-13514 GCA_036023855.1 Gadopsis marmoratus
GGGAAGAAACTGTTCTTGTGGCGTGAGGTTTTGGTCCTGATGGACCGCAGCCTCCTGCCAGAAGGGAGCGATTCAAACAGTTTGTGTCCGGGGTGAGAGGGGTCAGCCACAATCTTTCCTGCCCGCCTCAGGGTCCTGGCGGTGTACAGGTCCTCGAGGGAAGGTAGATTGCAGCCAATCACCTTCTCAGTGGAGCGAATGATATGCTGCAGTCTGCCCTTGTCCTTGACAGTGGCAGCAGCGTACCAGATGGTGATGGAGGAGGTGAGGATGGACTCAATGATGGCGGTGTAGAAGTGCACCACCATTGTCTTTGGCAGGCAGAATTTATTCAGCTGCCACAGGAAGTACATCCTCTACTGTGCTTTCTTGGTGAGAGAGTTGATGTTCAGCTCCCACTTGAGGAGCTGGCTGATGATGGTGCCCAGGAAGTGGAGGGACTCCACAGAGCTGACTGGAGAGTCACTCAGGGTGATGGGGGTGGGTGGGGCTGTGTTCCTCCTGAAGTCCACTACCAACTCCGCTGTCTTTACAGCATTGAGCTCCAGATTGTTCAGGCTGCACCAAGTCACCAGATGGTCAATCTCCCACCTGTAGGCGGATTCATCCCCACCAGAGACGAGCCCAATGAGGGTGGTGCCGTCCGTGAACTTCAGGAGCTTGACGGATTAGTGACTGGAGGTGCAGCTGTTGGTGTACAGGGAGAAGAGTAGGGGGGAAAGGACACAGCCCTGAGGGGAACCGATGCTGATGGCCCGGGAGTCAGAGACATGCTTTCCCAGCTTCACGTGCTGCTTCCTGTCCATCAGGACAGGCGGTATGCAGCCGAGTGTGAATCAGTTGAGATGGCAGTCAGCATCTCCATGGGTCTCTGACGGAAAACGGTGGATTGACTTTGGGTTGGAAGTGAGTTACTGCCCCAGACGAAGGAGTTCAAGTATCTCAGGGTCTTCTTCAAGAGTGAGGCTAAAATGGAGCATGAGACAGAAAGGCAGATTGGTGCAGCATCACCAGTAATGTGGGTGGTACTAGAAGCTTTCAATTTACCAGTCAATCTACATTCCAACCCTCACCTATGGTCATGAGCTTTGGGTATTGGTAAAAAAAAATGAGATTGCAGATACAAGGGGCCAAAATTAGTTTCAGGGTGGCTGGGCTCTCCCTACGAAGTAAGGAGCTCGGAAATCCAGCAGGAGCTCGGAGTAGAGCCGCTGCTCCTTGAAAGGGAACAGTTGAGGTGGTTCGGGCATCTGATTAGGATGCCCCCCTCCATTTAGAGGTTTTCCGGGAATGTCGAACTGGTGGGAGGCCCTGGGGTAGACCAAGAACATGCTGGAGGGATTATACTGTATATCCCATCTGGCCTGAGAATCCCTTGGGGTCACCCAGGAGTAGCCGGAAAGCGTTGCCACGGAAATGGGCATCTTAAAAATGTCCTGCTAAGGGTCGCTTATCCTTTTGCCTCCGTGACCCTTCCCCGGATAAGCGGAAGAAAATGGATGGATGGATGGATGGATGGATGAATGAAATGTATAGACCTACATATAATTTAGATTTATTATTCCTCTGTACCTATACTTATATTATGAATAGTATACACATCTCTAATAGATTTCTAAATATCTTTTACACAAGTATCTCACTAATCTTCTCTTATCTTACAGCATTAGCAGTAGTATAGTGGTACCAGTATTAAGGTATTGTAATGTATAGATATTGTATAGGTTTGCAAAGCTTTTAATTTCATCTCTCTAAGATCGTTAATTTAATATTTTGTTTGTATTTATTTCATTCAAATACTTCTTATCTGTTTATTTTACGCTTAGCCTATCTCTTGTGCTGCTGTAACACGTAAACATGCCCGGAGGGATATTTATTGTAGGGGTTATATGGCTTTATGAATACTAAAAAATGTAACTATAATGAATAACCTCAAAGAAGCAGTTACATTAAATGAAATTGTATTAAATTCACCTCAGGACATCACCCAAAAATAATTAATTAATAAATCAATGTCATAAATCAAGTATACTAAACTCTTAATTTGGAATTCTGTTTAATAATTAAATGAATAACTACAACCAAAATAACTATATCAATACTATAGAAAAGGGTTTTGGAGAATAGCAGAGTTTGGCAAAATTCACTCTTGTACATTAAATACTGTAGACTAGAATGTATATCCACAGGCATTTATTTATAAAATAATAAAAAAGTTAAAACACACAAGTAATCTATCTAAAACATGTATTTAACTAAAATTAGTGTGTGTGTGTATGCAAGAGAGAGAGGGAGTGTGTATGTGTGTTGCATGTCGGTGCGCACCAGAAAGAATGTATATTTCTTTGTTCTACCTGCGTGTTCCAGTGAGTGTAGGACAAGAACACACGTGATAGGCCAGAACAAAAGAGCGCGGGAAACGAGAGCTTTAAATTTCCCCCCTGCGTGTGTGGAGGCCAAATCGAAATACAGTATATGTGCGTGTGATGAGCGTAGGATAGTGGTGTCAGATTAGGAAAGAAAAACTTATTTTGCATGCAAGACCCTGTGTCATCAGGGCGCCAATAACCTAAACAGAGATCACAACAATACAGCTGGAGTTTTGTTGACCAAGTAAGTGGCGTCATCCAGGAGACGTCAGGTTACAGTTACAGGAAGGGATTGAAGGAGAGGGACAACTGTAAGCTTAACAACTTAAATTTCAAAATCAAAGTTCCCTTTACATACACAATAAACAAATTCATATGTGAAGTTCCCGTGGTTATTTCTGTAGACCATTGGATTTGTAAAATACTGTTTATTGTTTATTGACTTGTTGCCTCAACAATAACACTCTTCTTGGGCTCCATAAAACAATGCCTGTTTATATGCAGATACTCTTTTCAGACTCGATTCAATCTGCACGCACACACAAACACACAACCACAAACACACACACACACACACACACATCCCTTGGCAAACTACTCTTGAGCAAAGTTGTAGAGCAGCTCAATGACAAACAGCACACACAAATTTGACCATACTGGCCAGTTCCCAGGAGAGACTGTGAGTATGAGCATAAATCATGTAGTGTGCTCAGCAAACAATCCTCAGGTGAATAAAGTTCACAGACAATGAAAAGATATATGATCCCCCTATGATCCCTATATGATCCTCTTAAATGAATATTCAAATAAATGAATTAAAAATAAAATAAATATTTAATACATAGCAGAGAGAAAGCTTTGATATTAGCATACTTATTCATATCGGCAGTAAGCTGGAGGCAGTTATCTTTACATATGAATATTAAAGAGGCTGACACTTTAAATTATTTAGAATAACTAATGTAGATAGCATCTGTTTAATTGCTCTATTTGTTAGTTACTTGTTAAGTAACCCACACCTTGGGTAAATTGTCTGTAAGAATGTTACATTTTAAATAATTAATCATTCAACAATGTCTGAAAAACATCAACCTAATTAGTGTTATTCTTATATACATCAAAAGCTCTCTGAGTTGTGTATTCATGTATTATCTGTTATGTACAGTAAGTATATGTTGCAGGGAACTGATTTATTAACCTACTGTACATGTCTACTCTAGACATATGTATTGTTAACATCTATGATGTTCACTATACTTGAATACTGTTTGGTTCAGTGTTGATAGGGACTCAAAGGTGTGGAAGAAAATGTCATGGAGAAGTAAATAAAAGCTCATGGTGTGGTTCATTAGCTTGCTGTGAACTGCCATTAAGGGTGTTAAAAAGGGAGAGCTTTGCAAAATGTACAAAAGTATACGAAGAGAAAGTATCTTTTACTTCATTCATTCATTTATGCATTCATTCTCAATACTGCTTATCCAAAAGGGTCGCACGGGGGGGCTGGAGCCAATCCCAGCTGACACTGGGCGAGAGGCGGGGGAACACCCTGGACTGGTCACCAGTCAATCACAGGGCAGACACTTTTACTTCAAAATCAAGAAATACAGAGCATTATATAAGAAGGGAGAGTCTTGAGGGACCACTATGATATGAAAGGTGAGGATCATGTGGACCAAGGAGGTCGACGTGCTACCACTAGAGCTAGCAAACTAGGATACACCGTGCATACGGCTATTACACTGATATCGATAACCACTGGCTGCGGACTTGAAATTATTATTTTCCTTTTTTTGTTGTGTTTGGATTTTGCCTTAATTATTATTCATAAATATTATTAATATCATTATTATTCAAACAGCATTTTACGCAGATATGGCAGAATCTGTGCTGGGCTAGCTGCAAAATAAAATCCTATAAAAGTCATATAGAAACATATTTATATGTATATTTATTTACTATAAATAAATATATATTTATTATATATATTTATACTTTTCTTTTTGGTCCATTATGAAATTGTCTCTGCAAGAAAGCACAGAAAGTAGTCCCTTAGAAATTCCTGTGGCTTGATTGGTAGTCAACCCCCTTTGAAATTATCTCTACATATGTAGTAGTCTGGTAGGAGATTCACATTTGGGTCAGTTTGTATTAATATTACAACTAGCCATAACTGCAATCTCTCCTCTTATAGTGAGTGGTACTGAATGAACACTGCACATTTTATAGTCATTCCAAAACACTTGCAGAAATGAACCATTTCTCACACTTATATATACAAAAACTGCATGTGTGCATGAAAACATAGGTAGGTCAGCTAGCAAAGTGAGGCCACAAGTGAATTTGCTACGCCGTGTAGTTTGGTACCACACCTACAAGGATTTCCAAATGGAGTGCTTTTTGTGTTTACTTGTGGTTGGACACAAAGAGAAGTGATTGAGATGATTTTTGTTGAATTTAAGGTTTTTGGAAAACTGGCAAGGCTCACACTCCTCAAACCTATTAACATGCTTCTTGAGTCCATATTTTCCAAATCTCTACAATGCAGGTGGTTAGAAAAGGAGTGAGTATGACACCAGAATTTCACTTAAATCTCTCAGAAAACCAACCCCAAAACATTGAAAATGGCATGTTTGAGTTGTTGTCATTTCAAATGAAACAACACCCCCCCCTCATCACTTTGTTGCCTGTTGTTGCAGTCAACTAATGAACAAGCAGGTGACTCATTTAAAAATGTAATTGGATTTGTAGATTTTACTGGCTATGTGTTATCACATTTTTTACTCATTTGTGCATGAAAAACAAATCAACTTATGTCCCCCAAGTTGGGAGGACGTAACAAATCCGCAATAAACATCTGTACAATTCCTTTCCACAAGCCTATATGAGGTTCTCTCCATTTGCAAATGCACTCTGTAGCATATTAAAGCCAAGCTTTTTAGGTCTGCAAAGTCAATTTTCAGCCACCCCTCTAATCCATATCAAGTCCATATCATCCGTAGTAAAGTGAGTTATGTTCCAAACTGAAAAGTGTGAGGGTTACTACAATAACCCTGTGCTCATCCTTAAAAATCTAAAATATACTCCAAGATGTTAATTTCCTGCTCAGTCGAAAACACATTAACGTTACGGAGGTCTGAGTTTACCCATCCATGAAAGATTGTTTAAAGCAAACATTCATGTCTAGTGAGTCTTGCAAGGAAGCTAAACCAATTTTAGTGTAAGGGCGACCCTTTCACGGCTGTGGGTCATTCTCAGCGGGTCTGTGAGAGCACACACTGCTCTCACTCTGTAGTTTAAAAATGTAGAATCTATGTCCTCATTAACCCCGCTTTTCCCATGATGTCAGTCTGCATACCCTGCTCTTGCTCTTACATCAAAGCTGTTTGAATGGAAGAAGAAGACAAATATTCATATTAAGACACTGGATATATACAGACAGATCTGGATATATACTACATGTATGTAGCTATTACCTCAGATGACCATCTTGTTTAGTGTCATTGTCAGAAGTAGTGCCCTTTATGTAGTGATGTGAAAAGTAAAATGCAACTCAAATCGGAGGCATCATGTACGTAGCATCAACTGACACCCATAGCACACACAGGACAGACCAGACCAGAAGGATTAATAAAAGTACAGCAGCCAGAATGTTGCCAGAATGATTCGGGAACGCTGGGAAGAAGGACAGTGGAGTATCCCGAGAAATGAATGCATGCCAAGACACCACCAATGTGCAGGCTTACTTAGAAAACAATGGGTGTGGGTGTTTTGATGTGGTGTGTGGAGGTCGGGGTGGTGGATGGGCTTGCAAGCGCATCCAACTTTCCTGCAGGAGAGTTGGAGTCTAACCATAACCATATCTTAGTCAAATGCCAATGCTACTGTAGACAAAAATTTGATTCTCAAAAGTACATTAGTTTTCTTTAAATGCAATCCAAAAATGTATGTAATCCATGTGCATCACTGTTGATTGGTGTCAGATTATGTTTGCCCCCTTGAGGCATTTCTCCATAACAGAAATGACCTCCATGAGGTATCAACTCCACGAGGATTCGGCTACACAGGACAATTATCACCAGCTGTCTGCTGTGTGATGATGTGGGATTGTTAGAACGACCATAAGATGAGCAGTGACATGCATAGGCAAAACCACAAGGCCAGTGCAATACAGCTTAAGGTTCATTTTCACAAATCTGATAATCTAATGTGCAGAAGCAGGCAAGGGGTTCATGACAGGCCTAATGTGTGAAGAGTAATAAGAAGGAGGGTTTCACCAGAACCTCATCAAAAAATTTATTTTCTTTATCTTGATTCGTATAATACCTGTTGATTAAAAACTGAGTGATTCAATTGATACTCTCTGGTGACTCCTCCTATTTGTAAAGGCGGGAAATTAAAGTCCTCTATCAAAATGTGATCGATGCCAGGGAGCATCTGGCTGAAATGGGCACCATCGTATAATGAAGCTATAATTCAACTTTACTACATGTTAAATGAATGATGAGCATTTGAAATGGATGATTTCCTGATAACGCATTGCTTCTTGAATATAAATATTTCAGAAATTAACCTAATTTTAACCTTCTTTTACTGAATTTATTTCCCAAAATAATTACATTAGCTACAATATTACAGTATTATTTATTTTCTTGTTTTTATTTCATTTAATAAAAATGTTTTGTTGATTAATTAATTCATTGGTTTACTGAAGCACAGACGGACAGACAGACAGACAGATAAGTCTTAATTAACGTTAGCAGACAAATTAGGGTTCATGCTCTAAAATTTATCCAGGCAACTCTGTAATACCTGATGTGAGATTAATTTAAATTTCTTTACAAAGAGCTTTCTTAAACATATCTTACACTTGGATTCATTTTGTTAATGAATGTGGACCACAAATATTAAGTTATATTATAAGTTATTGGTAATAACAAATATTAAGTCTTTAGCAAAAAAGTGTGCGGCACCGTATTTATGTAACTAACTCTATAAAATAATTTCTTTTTTACTGAGATCAACCTTAAATGTACCCTGTGGAGTTTATTGGAAACAAAAAATTACATTTGCTAATGGTCAAAACTTCACAGAAGCATGTGCTAGCAACAGCACTTATTATGGAGCCTTTAATGCATTCATTAATTTGAAATTATTATATAATTTGGTTACTTGTTTATTTGTGCATTTATTAGTTTATTGTTTGTTTATTAGGCTGCATTCAGGCATAGCGGTGTCAAAGCTCTGTGCCGTGGTGTGGGAGTGTCACATGCTAACCTGCACTCGCAACTTGAAGAGTTGTGATGTCTTCTATGCTAGTTAGGTTTAATGCAGGAGTTTTACTGTAGGGCCATAGCAGTTTTTCATCCTGATACGAGCTTCCCCTTATTTGTGATAACTAAGTAAAACTTTGATGCTTACATTCCCCTCATTCACATTCAGAATGATATCATTAACCTTTTGCCACATACAACACTACGGCAATGAGAAGTCTTAAACTCACAATGGCTTACATTAACAATAGCTTCCTTATTGAATTGATTCTACTTTCTTATTAATTTACGTCAATGGAAAAAAATATCTCTAATCTACTTGAGGTTGCTCCTTTCTCAACTGCAGCTTTCATGTTGTCACCTGCCCCAAATACATATGAATAAGGACTCAGACTTCACAAAGACAGCTTTGACATGCATCAAAAGTTCTTAATAAGATACTTTACCTGCAAGGCACCCCATAAGTGACTGCAGCACCAGCAGTTTCCATAGCAACATCATCTTGAATTTTGTAGGGTCAAAGTAGTCTCACATGCGATCCGATTCACACTTTTCTGGTTTCCCAATCTGTATAAAAAGAAAAGTAAGATGAGTACGAGGATACGGTTCTCATTAGCAGCACCTTTGATAATCAGCCTGTCTTTTCCTGCTCAGCATGCTCACTTCGCAAGATGTGGAACACAAAGACAGCAGGAATGTACAGCAAAGAGCACTGTGATGGTATCAATTATGAACTGCATTTGTAGCTGATGAACTAAACGTAAGCTTCTGACTTTAAGACATATTAAATCAACCACCAGTTAAAGTCTTAACAGTAAAGCCTTTTAAGCTCCCTTTTAATCATCAAATCCATGCTGCAACTCCAGTTTCCACTTCCCTGAAAGTTGCCCACAGCAAAAAAGAAACGGTTACACTTTTGGATTGATGGACACAAGATATCTCATATACATTAATTTCCATATCTCCAGCTACTCTAGGGATAGCTACTTTTAAGCCAATATGAAAGCAAAGCCACTGCGATAAGCTCTTATAGCTCTGTTCTTGCTTGAAGCCTCATAGCTTTTATGCTCATAAAAGTGCAAAGCCAAAGGATGACAAACGCTGAAACATCTTGAAGAATTTCACTACAGAGCTTTTCCCTCAACACAGACAATATCTCCCAAGAGTGAGAACTCGAAAGTTTGTTGAGTGGCAGGAAGGTAGCAGCTCTCAGCGTCTCAAGCCCCACTGACAGGAAAGAAGCTGAGGGTATGAATGAGGCTGAGGTGAAGAAAGAAATGTGTTGTATTGAAAGGCTCTCAGTGCTCATGAAAATACATCATCATTTTTTTGTCAAAATGGAAACCCAAATGTTATGCAATTGTTTGTGTTGGGGACTAAGGCTCACTGACACATGATAGTACGTTTCATTATCTTGATACCGTACGTGCTGCCCTGAGTACAAAAGAGGATTTACAGCACATCATTTCCCTAGTCAATGGTCTGCTCTAGTAAAAACAGGTTAGTTACACAAAAACTGCACAAGCCGCAGAGTTTTGCAGAGTTCTCACCAAAACACGAACCACAGCCTGTTTTTGTTTGGTTTTCATTTCCTTTTGGCATAGTAAGCCAGTGTCTTATATTGGTTATTTTCAGGAAAGGTTGACTCATTTGGCTTGTGAATGGTATTTCACATGTTATAGGAAATTTTGTACTAATTACATAAAATTAAATAAAAAAGTGGATTTTTCTTTTTCTTTAATGGAAAATTGTCATGGGAATTTCACTCCTATGGTCTCATTTCCTGTTGTGATAAATATGTTTTGAGTTTAGACATCATTTAACACATCACCTATGTTTCGAGTGATGAAACAGTTCAAGGTTGACATTTAATCATTGTATTAGATTAGGGCCACCTAAAGGTGCACATTTTGGTTGTAGTTTTTTAAACTTAATTGAAATATAACAAGTATACAGCAAGTAATAACAATATCAGCTCAGATATGTTGGGCTTTTTGGTTGTAAATCTGTAAATGAATCACATAAAAATCCTATCTAGTTAAATCTATCTTGTTAACCTAAACAATACATTTTTCTAGAGTAATGTAAATTGAGGGTAGATATTATCAGCAATAAATAGTGACAGTTTACTATACAGTTGGATGAAAAGGCAATTTTATGCACCTTAGCACAGCCATTCTTAACTGTGAGACTTCAATAAATGAAAAGACATTAACAGAATGAAAATATATTTTTATAATATTTTATTTAAATTGAAAACTCTCTGTAAACATATTGTATATATATTCTCTCACAGGTTCTTTGTTCGGAATCGAGTTTGTGGAATTGTAACGTTTTATGTAATTTCTCAACAAATGACTTTTGTCCTCAATGGACATTATGCTAGATTGCTAGATTGTTTGTTTGGCATTTATCTCATTGTGCATTGATGGTATAATACACAGACTGTAAACATGGAGAGAGAGGGGTAAGACATGTAACAAAGGCCCCTGGCTGGTTTTGAACCATGGATGTTGAGGCTGTACGCTTTGCCCGTTACCACTAGGCAACTAGGTTTGCTTCAGGCACCAGTGAGACATGAAATACAAACTAGGAAGTCAATTTGAGAATTATCAGACTCCAAAACATTGCAGAGCTGTTTACTACACTCAGAAACAGGATTTTACAGTGCTGGAAAGCCATCGCAGCAGCAACTATTTCATCTTCCGTCACGATGATCACAAGGTAAACAGCAATACAATACAAGGTAAATACAATGTTCACAAAGTTCTACTGCTGTTTCTTGCTGGATGACGCTGTGTGGCGTCAAAAGTTAAACCAGGTTAAAAATGTTCTTTTCCAGAGCCTCTGCATCACTGTGCTGCCTCACCAGACTGGCTTCATTCAACTGAGAGTAAACGTTGCCTACGAAAAAGGTTGTATTTTTTTCATCCGTATGTGCATGTTTTTTTTTTCAAATCCAATTAAGTTTTTTCACATAACAAGAAAAAGAAGGTGGTGCAAAACATGCTGCTTTGGGCTCTAGGGGTCAGGACTGTTGCTGAATGCAATTTATACCTCATAAAATGGACAAAGCCTTTGTTTACACTGGTCTGCAGTCTTTTTAATCTTTTTTTATTATCTTTTTTTATGATTTCATTTTATTATTCATACTGTAATCTTTTAAGATCCATTGCAGCCACCAATATGCCGTCCTCTGCAATCACCAGAAAAGTATATTCTGCACCTATGTGCTCATAGCATGCATATGTACATCCTCACAAAGATGCGCTTGCTCTTAAAAACATCACAGTAGCGCTGCACTGGTTGTCAAACATTACACCGGATATATTTAATTCTCCATTCCCAGTCTGAACATTAAAAATCTTGCTAACTTTGGAACCAATTTCATAGGTATTTGGTTAAAAGGGGTTGCTGAGTAAAGCAGGATGTAAATAGGGCACAATGAAGGGAGTCTATCCAGTTTGCCAAGAACTCTGATGGAAGAATACAGAATAGGTTGGAGAAAATAATTTTTTGTGAGCTGATTTATGATCTCTCTCAGTATTCCAATCCCTTGGCATTATCTGTTAATGGTTTCTGTTTGTTTACTATGCTGTTTGCTAATAAAAGTACAAATAAATAAATCAAACAACCTGTCAGCTGCACAGACTGCAAACTACCAACTGTTGCTACTGTTAGCTCAGATATCCGTGCAGCTAGCGGTCATACTAAGGCTAGCTGACTCTGACCGGGAGTACGAGGGAGTGTTGGCGTTTACACAGCGAGCATAGGAGCTTTGGACCCCCAGGAGGAGGTTTAATTAAGCTAATAAAGCTTTATTTAAACTTTAAAGCTAATAGGACCGCAAGCTACACAGCTATCTGAGCTAACTACCTAACGGCAGTTACTGTTAGCGGGTAATTACTTTGGCAACAAGCAAAGCCATCAGGAAACTCCGTAAATCACCGGGAGCTGAGGCAGAGCAGCTAGAGGACTGAATGATCAGAGAATATTTTGTCATAAAGTATGACCCAGTTTCACCAAAACCAGTGAATAAAGTTATAAAATTTTGTTTTTGCACGTTATACCAAGTGGGAGGGATGTTGCTATGACCACTGCTTGTGAAAAATCGACTCAAGCGCATAACCAGATCTAACTCGTGTATGGAATGGAGCAAATTAGTTTGCTAAATATTAGTTTAGTTAGCTAAAATTTTGTTTATTATGCTTATTTTAGTCAGGGATTATGTACAAAAACAGTAATCTCTGAAAGAGGGAATGCTTTGCACCGGATCTAGCTACTAGAGAATTTAAATCAGCATTCCATTTACATCAACTCAAATTTATTCAAAGAAGAGAGGACAGACTGAGGAGAATGATCTGTGTCTGCCAGACCCCTACTCCAGCAGCAGTGAAAGTTCCCCACCAATTGGTGATTACTATTGTTTGAGTATTGGCTTGATTAGTTGATTTAGTTTCAGTTTGAGTTTGAAGAAGACTACATTCTAGTTTTGTAAATATTAGCTCTGGTGAGAAGTCTGATTTGATTAACTAAACTCATCCAATGAAAATAAATGTTATGTCATTGATTATGTTAAAATCTTTTTAGGATAAATCAATATGCCCTCCACTGACTCAAACAATATGGTATAGCAGCAAACTTAGAAATGCTCCTTCACTACCTCCCAATTTCCCTACTTCAACTTGCTCTTTATAAATTAGAATAGAATAAAATAAAATACTACTTTATTAATCCCCATGGGGAAATTAATCTCCTGCATTTAACCCATCTGAACACCCCGTACACAAACACACACGCCATAATCTGGAGAGGCCTGAGGGCACAATAGCAGGACTTGACTCTGACAACCCTCTGGCTCCATTTTGCCAGATTTTTCTGCCATCTGTCCAGGGATTCGAATGGGCAACCTTCGGATTCGCTAACCTCTGGGCCCTAATATAGCAGGCTAAAACCGACCCTGATGGAAGAACTCTGTTAGTCCACCCCTGCTGTGATTCAGCATAGACAGCACAACAGTTGAAAACACAGCAAGAAAGAGTGGAACAAAACCACTGAAAAACATACAAAAAGCCACCTGAAGCTGTTTGAGTAGGCCACATTCTCATTAATCTCATATTCTCTAACTTAGAGCTCTGTCTCCTGTCTCCACCAACAGAGAAGAGGCCTTTTATCTCCATACATCATACAGAAGGTTGTCAGAGTCTGTCTTGGATCAATGGTGCAAGGCTGTGCCCTACTCCTAGGGAGAAATTGTATGCATATTAAAGTGTGTCTAATGAAAGAACAAAACCTTGTACCTATTAGACTAATGCCTGCTACATCTGCTTGGTTGTATCCATGTGCCACGGTGGAGCCTCGTCAGGGTGGAAAATCTGGTTAGAGGACACAGCACACACTCGTCTAACTGGAGTTACTCTTGGTAACTACTTTTCCTCCAGTTTGTTATGGTATGTTTTTATCTTATAAGTCTTCCATTAGCCCCCTCCACCACTTTCAACCCGACCTGATAAAGCACCCCGGCAGCTAAAGATAACACACTATTGAGAACCTCACAAACTTGCTCTTGCCTATTGGTTCTGTAATCTATTTAGTTACTTGATGCCAGGAAATGGATGTTGATATATGTTCTGGCTACACAGAGCATATCCAAAGGTACTGTGCCTTGTTACCAAATGCATTGGCTGTGCTTGTGATGTTACAACTATGACACACATCATGACACATTCCTCTTACAAACCCATTGGAAAGTACGTGCAGCTGTCAAGGGAGAGCTGGGAGAGAGCTGCAGAGAGGACCTGGTGGCTGAGGGTCCGGCCAGAAAGAAACCCGTGTGTTCAGCAGATCAGGCTTGTTGCTCTACGCCAAGTGTTTT
>JAVQJF010041872.1:0-12418 GCA_036023855.1 Gadopsis marmoratus
GTAAGTGAAATACATGAATACATTCTGAAAGCACCTTGTGTTTCTTATTAGATTATTTTCCATGTGCCTAAATTAAAGGTGTGTGTTTTCTTGGCTAAAGAGTGTGAGATCAAGCAAGCGTATTAAATGCACAGTGAGATCACATAATTTGTAAAATCTGGTAAGCTACTTTATTGACTCTTGGCCAAAGTAAGAACAACGTGACCCTTTTCTGGTGAAAGTCCGTCATGCAGTAAGCCCTATTCAGTGGATCGCATAAGTACAGAAGATGAAAGAAAATCATTCATAACCTTCAAATTGATATTAGATGTAATGGATTCTGTGAAATTATTTTACACATCATACATTTTTTTAAGTACACATCAGATGAAACTTCAATTAATATGTAACTTCATTACAATTTAGCATGTCATCCATCATTTATATTAATGCTTTTTATTCCTGTGCTGTCCCACATTCATTTTTATGAGGATGAGTGATTCCGTTGTGTAGAGCATGCAGTATAATATAATAATGAATGAATAATAATATTATATGAATAGAAACAGCAAGTGAAGCAAGGAAAAAATTCATAGTGCAGTTAACAATCACATCGTTCATTGTGCACTGGAGCCTATTAAATCTTTTGAAAATTAATATTGCATTAATTGTGTGTGAATCACTCTAATTTCCCTAATAACCATTTTATCTGAGTTAATTTTATTTCAAAATGCCCCCTTTTCTTAAATAAATGTCTGTTTTTATTTATTTAATTATGGCATTGTCCACAACTACACTTTTCTTTCAATCCACTTCAGAATGATGCTTTTCAGGACTTACTCATCCTCATTCAACCAACGTGCCTGCAGCAAGCTCAACAGCAGCTAACAGAATTAGCTCCTGTTAGCTAGATTGACAACAGATGCCGAACCTTACTTCTCTTTTTATTTACTTTGCTTAATATATATATATATAATATATAATATTCCTACCTAACTAGCTAATTATCCAGGCAGGGTTGTGAGCTTGGATTGTTAGCGGCAGCAGATAACGATAGCAGGCTAACTCAGAGTGACCGCTGCAGTGTTTTATGCTAAAGATGTTCACCAGAGAAAGACCATTTAGATTTTACACAATTTATTCATGTGATGATATTTCATTTCTTTATTTAATGTAGATCACTTTGTGGTTCCATATGCGATCAGATATATTTCACTAGTGAAACCAAACTGCAGCAGCCATCTGGTTTTACAAAACAATGGATAAGCTCTCAAACATTGCACAAGGCACTGGTTGCATGGCCGCCTGGTCAAGCTGTACATTTTTTAATGCACTGCGCACTAGACTAAAGTTTAAAAAGTGAGTAGACGATTCAAAAGCTGGTACCTGAAAACCTGCTAAACTTTATACTGTCAGCAGATGTGTTCTGGATCAACATCATGCACCTTGCTTTCCCATGTTTGACTTGAAAAATAGCTGGATTGTCCAAATTTCTGGTCCGCAGCAGTGGCCAGAAGTTTGATTTGGCTTTACTAGTCTATCTTTAGACAGTGTGTGGCAGAGGAGCTGCCTTTTGCCGACAGCTCAGTGGACTTGATGACAGCCATGTCGGCCTTCCACTGGTTCGACCGACCGCGCTTTCTCCAGGAGGCCCACAGAGTCCTGAAACCCCGCGGCTGCTTGGCTCTGCTCAACTACACCATGGAAATGGAGCTCAGCTACCCTGGCTGCTGCGCGCATGCACTCAACCGAGTCTGCAAAGAGGTACTTACAGGAGTATTCACCTGAGAGAAGTTATTGTGAATTTGCACACCCAATGATACACCCTTAGCATCATGTACAGAGATGGATGTAAGGCTGTTTGACCATGAGAGTAGTTTTGTCTAGCTGATTAGCATAATCAGGGCACATGATCAGATAAACTGTGCATGTAAAAACGTCTTTGAGCCAAGAAAGTAATTCAAGTCTTGATTTCAGCTTAGACAAAATCAGTGGAGCAGCATAAGGTGAAGTCTGATTTATGGTTATGGTTTTACCTTTTTATTGTACAAAAGAAACAAAGGTTAACCTATACAACATAGGCCATTTTCACAGCAGACATCTGACTTAAAGCCCAGGTGTTACTAATAACATTAATGAGGGCTCAGTTCTGTGCAAGTGTCCCAGAACAAGTGTGATAACAGAGTGACAGTGAGCCAGCATGCACAATACCAGGACCCTGAAACTGAAGCAGCTGAATAGAATTATGCCAGCATTAATTATATTGTATATGTCTGTGACTTTCCTCCATGTCAAAATGTGAAACGGGCCTATGATTGAGATAACATTTTCTATAGTAAATTAGGTACTAAACAGCAGGTACTAAATGTGTTTTTAGAAAAATAGCAGCAACTTTGTTATAAAAGATGAAAACATGAAGAAAATGCTAAAAAACTTAACAAATGAATCACAAAAACAACAGTCAATCTTCAACACCAGACAAGCATTTCTGAGACATTTCTGAGACAGAGGCATATTTGCCTCTGCTGGGGTTTTGTACAGGATCTGCCTGATCCATTAACTCAAAGGGAGAATCCTTTTGCGATTCTGCTGCTGTAGGGTGTAAATCATCATCATACACATCCTTACACACTGGCCAGAACAATTGATGGCCTTGCATTAAAAATTAACAACAGCCCTATCTAGTGGATGCTTTTGATAAAATATACCTTCACCGAGTGGCACAGTATCTCAGTTAGGTTGGATATTTTTTTTAATAAAACATTGTGAAAATATGGATTATATGTTGATGTCATGCACCGTGAAAGTGTTATATACACTAACTCTGGACAGATTGTACAAACACACATAGATAGATATTAAAGAATTTTTTTATTGTTAAATGATAGCTGACGCAAACACATCAGTGAGTAAAACCTATCTGGTTCATGCAATATGTCATGCCATTATTAAAGTGATAAAAAATAACAATCTTGTAATGCCCCGCCTCTTTGTATTATCAGTTTTATGCAGCCTTGCAACCTTACCGCAGTCCCCACCTTGGTCGCTGCTCTATTGAGTTATACCGGGAGGCCTATGAATACATCCCTTATCCTGACAAGGAATGGTGAGTGACAGAATGATTTTGTTTGGTCATTAATCTGCCCACGCATGTTCAGAATCATATGTCACTGATCTGAAGATTTCCGTTACTCGCTGCCATCAGCCATTTTGTATTATGAGCCTTTTTATTTCATTTAAAAGGTATTTTGTTACTTCAGGAGATGTCCTCCCCCCTCCTTCTCCAGTTTGTCTGTACACAACACTGTCATATCGCTACAGTACGCTCTGAGAACTAAACAATGCAAAGAATGAGTTGTCTTTTCAGCAAATTCCATGTTTGGTTTAGAGAAATAAACATCCATTAACATGATTAATGTGTATGTGCATGTACAGTAGGTACATACTGACACTGTGTGTGTGTGTGTATGTGTGTATTTTGAATGATTACAGGCAAGAGTGTATGTGGGTGAAAAGGCCCATGGCTCTGTCCAGCTACATGGGGTTTGTGGAGTCTTTCTCCAGTTATCAGGCTCTGCTGAGAGATGACCCTCAGAAAGCCAACACACTCTCCCAGGACATCTCTCAAAGGTAAAAACGGTAACATACATACAGTATACACATACACACTTATTTTATATAGATTATTAGACCGATCATTTCATGATTTGTATTTGGCGAACGTATAAAGAAGTTTGCTGGTTGCTTTTGACATGCTGGAGCAAAATGTGCTCTGCCTCCTGTGATCTTCCCCCCAGGCTGATGTCCATAATGAGTGTGACTTCTTTGGAGACAGAAGTGGTGATGGCTGTGAAGTATTTCTACCTTCTGGCCTGCAAACCTCAGGAATCCTGACTCCTGCCAGCACTCACAGTTTCAACAAAGTCATGAATGTAGTTTTGGAAACAGAAACTTACCAACTTTTATTCAATTCAATTTTATTTATATAGCACTATATCATAACAGAGTTAACTCATAGCACTTGTTAATATAGAGCAGGTCTAGACCAACTCTATATGTATAGACCCAACAATTCCACCATGAGCAGCACTAGGTGACAGTGGCAAGGAAAAACCGCCTTTTAACAGGCAGAACCCTCGAGCAGAACCAGGATCTGGGTGGGCAGGCATCTGCCTCGACCGGTTGGGTAGAGAGAAAAAAAAAAAGATATATATGGGGGGGGGAAGAGTGAGAGCATGATGAAAGAGAACACACAGTTGCACAATACAATTCCACATACAGATGCATATACTGTACATATAGAGTTGGTCTAGACTTGCTCTATATTAACAAGTGCTATGCAATTCCTCAGAAATTTCTAGATATGAGAGCTTCCTAATCAGACCAGGGCCGCCAATTATCTACAAAGCCCACATCATTACCTGGACACCACCTCGACAGCCAGCGGTTGAATGATGGCATGCGGCTGTACGTGTCATCGCTTGTAAGATTGGGTAGCTGCCCAGAGAGAACTAAAATGAACATCTAAAATTCAGGACATGGTACTGAGTTAGGTGTTTTGTTAGTAATGTTTAAGTGTAAACTCTCTGTTTTGCCTACAAATCACTCATTTGAAATTAATAGTTTGACATTTTGGGAGTGTCAGCAAGAAAGCATTCTGAAAATATCAAACTGCTTTAAAGTTTCAGCACATACTGTCTGGTGATAAGTCATGCACAAATATACTTTTACTCTTTAATATCTGCATCTAGCGTTCCTTTTCCTCTCCTCTTAAGGAGCTGATACTGTACAGCTTTATGTTTGTATCATATTAATGATTTGGTAAAGTACCCAGAAAATGTGTGTGTGAAGCCTATGTGAATACAGTAGCTACACTTGAATACTGTAAATGCTGTGCTATGTGTAATTAGTCATAGTTACTTATCTCCACTGTGAACAAAGTGTGCCAAGTTCGGTATGTGGAGAGGTTAGTTTTATATATTACCACTAGAGGGAGGCATTTGATCTAAAATGATTATTGGCACTGGCTTCACGTGACTGGTACAGTACAGTATACTGCATGGGACACCCAGTCCTGCATTGAAAATGTTCCTTAAGTAAAAGTATGTAAGTATAATCAGGAAAATGTGATTAATGAATCAAAAGTAAAAGTACTCAATGCAGAACATTGCCCCCTGTGACTGTTATATTATATAGTATATCATTAGATTATTTTTACCCATGCATTAATGTGAAAGCAGGATTTTACTGCTGTCGTTATTTGAGGTGGAGCTAATGTTTGTATCAGACTGCAACTAATGATTATTTACATTATGGATCAATCTGCTGATTATTTTCTCCATTAAATCAGTTGACTGTTTGGTTTACAAAAATTCTGAGAATAGTGAGATGTGCCATCACGATTACCCAGAGCCCAAAGTCACACCTTCACAATGCTTTAGTCCCAAAATTCAAAATTATTCAAACTCAATAAAGATGATCAAAATAACTATAAGGAAAAGCAGCGAATTCTCACATTTGTGAAGCTGGAAGCGTGAAATGTTTTTGCATGAAAAATGAACATAAACATTAATCAATTGATTAATCGACTAATTGTTTCAGTTGTACTTGTTTAAACTGCTGGGTAGTTTAATTTATAACAAAGCATATGTATATATATATACAGTATATAGCTTTCCATATGTTTTGGTGGAAAAATCTTGATTTGTAAAGAAACTAGTAACTTAAGTTGTCAAATGTAGTGATCCTGTCACTTTCTTAAATTGTCCTGGTGAGTATGAGACTGTAGAGAGGCAGAGAGTCCACTGTGTTGGTGTCAGAGCTGAGACAACGCCTGCTGCTTCCTGCTGCAGAGAAAAGTCAGGCAGAGAATGTGTGACGTGTCATCATTCTGAGACATCCTCAGACTTTCTTCTCGGGCTTGAAGGTCTCGTCAGAACTGGAGCTCCTTTACTGCCTGCCTTGAATTTTCTTTCTTCAGTCTGTCCTTCTGACTCTTGACACCTTCACTCACCTGCTGACAGGCACATGTGAGGCAACATTTACATCGGGGGTCAGACTGATTGCCTATTTATTTTTCTTATCTCCTTCTTACACCAACTCTTGTACAATATAGTCACTTACTGTGCTTTATCAAAGCAGCAAGCATGTGAATAAACATTATAGATAAACCTAACTTACCAGCACAGACAAATCACCAATTTTTCCACCTGTGACTTTGGCCCAAAACATCAGATAAAATATGCTTTTCCCCTGGTTACATGATTATACTATCTGATCTGTGCCACGTGGGAGGAGAAAGGTGTGTCATGGCTTTTTTCACTCTGGCTCACTGAGAATCTTTCCAGTGAGATAATTTCACTTTACATTTGACTTTTTTTAGTGTATCAGTAGCTGCATTTTGGTCTAAACTTGGGCATGGATTTGTACTTTTCTTCATCCCTTTTTTAACATTCTCACTCATATTTTGTATGTAGAGGATTCTACAGCTTCTCTGCGGTGGATTTGTTTTCCCTGTGAGTTTTGCCCCAGAGTTCTCCTATTGCATGATATAAGGGTTTTCACAGGGAGCTCCTCAGCAGAAACATCATCATTGAAATGATGATTCTTCTGATTCTTTGTCATCGTTAGTCATGTTTGTGATGCTGGTCGTGTGTTGGAAACGCTCTCAGCAACCTTTATCCACCGCTGCAAAATCCGCTTTGACAGAATCCTGCACTTTTGTTCTTCATCCACTTCCTCACAAACAGAAGGCTACAAGATGCCCTTACTTGCCCTCGGTTCTTGGATTCTGAATCTCAGTGCGTGAATTTGTTACAAACACATTTTAGTGATAAGTGCAGTGTTGAGCCTTCTGTCCTTTTGTGCTAGGCCGCTGGCATGGCTTGAGCATGGATGTAGTAGATAAGTTCTTATTATACTGTACATCCATGACCCGACTCTGACTGGTGCAGGTGTTCTGGGTGGGTATGTTTGTATGGTCTGCACCTTGTTGCACGGGCAGCAGGTTGTCAGTTGTTATCTTTTGGCATTGAGCTATTTTGGTTTCCAACTTTGACCCTCCCTTGCTGCAAAGCCAACATAGTCACACCACACAAATCCACTGTAAATGTGTTTATGTGTGTGTGTATGGCAACTGTGTCCCCATCGGTGTGTGAATGGGTGAATTAGACTACTGTTCAAAACTTAAATTACTGGTACAGCGCTTTGGGAACCGTTTCGTTTGAAAAGCGCTATATAAGAAAAGAGTCCATTTACCATCACTCATCAAAAAGGATACATTTTGTGGTTAGAGCTATAACAATGTTTTCTATCGGTTTCTTCTTTTGACCTGCATGCAGTGCAGTGCACCATATATTGGTGTAAAATGTCTACATACACATGGTGTATATGTCTGTCGCTGTGCACCAAGAAGAACCTTCAGCCCCATTGTGTTGTGGGCCTGATTGGACAAACCCTTGAATTAATACAATTTACTAGACAAGTGAATCAGTGTCTTATTCTTTACCAATGTTCCTACTGTGATGGATTAAAACATACTCTTGATCTTGATTATAATCACAATACAACCCCGTTACAGTACATTTTAAAGCATGTTTTAAGAAAAGAATGTGTCCTACAATGCATTGTATGGCAGATTTCATTTGAATGGTGATTCGTTACAAATGGAGAGTGACGCTGTAAGCAGCCGTTCCAAGTTTTCATTTGAAAAATAACGTGGCAGCATCTGGCAAATCTGAGCTCAAAGTTCTGTTTAGATCTCTTACAAACATTGTGCCATTGTCTGGAAGATTACAGATTACCTCTTTTTTACCTCCCCTCATGGAGCCGCTGACACAACCCAGCAGCTTCAATATGATTAGTGATCTGTCTTTGAAATGTGCCTTCTCACGATGGGATGCGCCTGTCTGTAATGCGTTTTAGTGTCTGTCACATACTTGACTTTTATACACTGACACACGCATACAGTATGTATATGCAGTGTTAATAAGCAGGAGTCACACACAACCTGAAGTCTCCCTCAGTATATTTGAATATACAAATATGAGTTAAAACTCATTTGCATTGTCATTTGTGTTAGTCAGAGAAAACATCCTCCCATATTCAAGTCAAGGAGGATTTCACTGAGTGATCTTAAGTGTGTCTGAGTGCATGTGCGCGAGAGAGTCTTTAAATCATTTTGCTCTGTGACAGAAGGAAATGGACTCTTTACATCTATGACGCCAAGTTGAGCTAGTAACTGTAACTGTTTCTGCTGAACAAATGTTTCCTTCTCATCAAAGTGCTCACTGGATCTGTGCTTGAACTAAACGTAGACCATATTTCAATGTACTAATATGGCAGAAGTTTCACGTCATATTTTTTTTTTGCATTAACAGAGCAAATATTATATTAAAGTTCAATAAAAAGTGTTCTTCTTATTTTTTTTGTAGTGTATTGTATTCCATAACAAGTGAGGTAACAAGAGGGACATTCCTTCCATGATTCAATACATGAGCCACTTGGTGATATTAGCTTTTGACAGCCATGAGCCCGTGCCTCTTGGTACTTGCACACATTATTCATTATGTTGGATTTCCACATGCCAGATAAAGTGTACGATAAAGTGTTGCCACCAGCTGTTGTTCGATGTCACTGCCCATTTATTGTAAGACATCCTATTTCTAATAAGTTACACACTCTCTCTACATATACTGCTGAGTCTCAACTAGGAAAAGTACACCTTCTGTAATGGGAGGGGATACGGATGTGAGGAGCCACTCATCTTATTAGTGGCTGTATATGTCATCTTCTGACATTCTGCTACATGTTAACCTGGTGCACTAAGAGACTTACGCTTGTCAGAACCAACTGCTGCAGGTAATTTAACTCATCAGACAGGATTTGTATTGTTATGACATGTGCATTAGTCATGTTGTTGCAGAGAGGTTTTTCCTCTTAAACTGACTATGCTCTTTCATCTGGGATAGCAAAGCCTCCGGTGGAACACTTTGTTTTTACATGATTAAGACTGCAGCCACCAGGGCTCCTGTTGCTGCTGCTGCTGCAGTCACAGTCTGATCTAAATTGACAGCCAGTCACTTTAATGTACATACAGAGTAACTGTTGGTATAACACTGTTTATTGAAGAATGTAAGGAGTAAAATATTTGAAAACTTTGTGGGAATTACTCAAATTTAAATTCTCAGTTGAATAACTCACTGAATAGTTTGATCCAGACAGAAATATCTGAACAACTATTGGATGGATTGCCATGTTATTTTGTAGACATTCATGGATCAGAGGATGATCCCTACTGACTTTGGAGAGCCCCTGAATTTTAATCTAGCGCCATCATCAGGTCAAACTGTAAATTTGCCCAGTACTTATTACAACCAAAATGCCTGCAAAATTAACAACTTTCCCAGCAGCCTCAGCTGTACTTTGTTATTAGTAATAAGCAGCAAATGCTAGAGAGTGTGTGAGTGCGTGGGTGAACATGGTAAACATTGTACCTACTAAACAACAGCATGTTAGCATTGTTACTATCTTAGCATGCTGATGTTAGCATTGAGCTCAAAGCACAGCTGTGCCTGAGTATAGCCTCACAGAGCTGCTAACATGGCTGCAGACTCTTGTATAAATAACTTTAAATAACACTTTGCTGCCTGGAGAATCATCGGTAGGTTGTGAGTAATACAGTAAATGTGTTATTTTCACCTGCTAAAAATGAGTTTAAAGCTGATTTCCTTGCATGTCTAATTACTTTAAGATCTGCATGAAAAAGGAAAAAAAACTGTTAGTACAGCCTTGCAGATAAAATGCCACCGTGTTATTTGTATCCTGTGGTTTTACTCTTGAAAATTGTGAACTCACTTATTTAGAACAAGGCAAAAAAATGCCATCATATGATGTGAAGTGCGTGATTTTTAGAGTCACTGCATGGCCTGTTCAATCAGTGAAAGGAGCTGAGCGGCTGAATCTCAGCCATGGACCTGACATAAGCTAATTTAACATTTAATTTTTCAAGAGCTTTTCGAGAAGATAAACAGAAGTCTAAAAGGCCTAAAGGTGTATCCTTCATCAGTTAATTGCTCCGAAAGGCACAACAAACTTATTTTTATCCCTGTATTTACATTGTTGTTGAGCTTGAAGATGCAGATGTGACAGAAATATTTCATTTCAAAGTGAATGCCTTCATCTTCAGTACTGGATTTTCTCTTTTATGGGTCATTTGAGGCAAGGGTGGAAAGATTTATGTTTCTTGATCACATCTGGATTTCTCCGACCGTCTGTTCTTTATCTCTTCCTCCTGACAAGGCTTCCCCTCTCCTCACTCGATGCTGATTTTAGTTAAAGAATTGATTTGGCTGTTCTCTTCTGTTTGGTTACAATGCTCCAACAGAGTAATACCACTCCCATAAATAAATACAGATGTACATGTATGGTTTGTCCTCAGTCGACATCCATTGAATAACAAAAGCAATGTATTAAGCGCACCATGTGAAGAGGAGAGAGTGAACAGAACATTGTCACGGGGCAAATCCTTTGGCGCACGAGCATCACAGAAAGCCTGATGGCCAACACCTGTCTAAACAGATGTAGATGAAATACAATATAACCACCCGCTCCAAGATTAATAGACTCCTCCTTTTTAAAACCTTCATCTAACCAGACAGGTCAGTCAAGAGCATGTTCTTGTTTACAGTGACAGCCCTCGTGCCCCTGGGTCCATAACAACTGGCTGAGTGAATCACAGTTCTGTCCAAATACTTTAGGGTGAATTGGGTTTGCTCCAAGAAGTGAATGAGCTGTTCTGTCAAACAGCGAGTCTCAGTTTTCCATTTTGCAAATGTGCTCTTTTCAAAGCATGTGTGTAAGTGTGTGCGTATGCAGTACAGGCAGACAGGATGTTTCATCATGTCGATACTGTTTCCTAAACATTATATTAGAGCTATTGCACATTTGTTATTCTTTTTTAAAAATTACACTAATATTCTATACTAATATTCCCATTTATCTTTCATTTTTTAAATTAATTTAGTTGCATGTCTATTTTGAATCTTGGAGTGAGGTTATTAATCTGTTAATTGTGTTAATGTGGGGGTAAATGGCAAAGCAAAATACATGAATAAATAAATTAATACAAAGAGTAAATAAAATATAATAGTATAGTATAAAAACGTTTTACAAATGCTGGTTGAACCCTGTTCTACAATGGTGCAGAATAGCACACTCACAGGGAGTAGGACAAGCATCCAGCATACATTCTGACCTTTATTCTGCAAAATACTTCTTGTCATTTCTTTTAATTATAGATTCCTCATTTTGAACTTTGGTTTAAAAAACGGTATATTAATAAAAAAGTATGTAAGGACGTTATACAGTTAGTGTAATAATTGGAAAGCAATAATATCAATACCAGCATCAGGAAGTGTAGTAGCTGTGTGTTAATTTTCGAACCTGAACCTAAAAACCGACCGGATTCGAAATCGTCCACTGCTCTGCGGAACTGTTTATCTGCCGCTACGTCTACACGGACAACAATGATGAACGGCATTCGCTGCGCTTCCGTTGCCCGTGACACCGGAACGAAGTTCTGACAGCTGATTCTCTAATCAGTTTATAGCCACTCCAAGCCCCCAAATAATCATTTTATAGGTTATTTGCAGTCGGACCTGTCTCCTAAACTCTCCGGCTGGAGTTGCAGACTGCGCCTTGAGCAGAGGAGGGCAGCTGACTATGGTGTAGCACGGAGCGCTAGCTCTGAGACCGCAGGTAAAAGATCAGATAACACACAAGCTAACACTGGCTAGCATAGACACTTTGTTAACAACTCAAACGTGCGACCTTCACTGATTAAAACAAGTGACGTTTCTTCGTGCACTCAGCCACATGTGTGAGGAATAAGCCTGAGCTGAGGCTTGTTTTAAGCTTGGACGTTGTGTCTAGCTAGCAGTGATTAGCAGCGGTTAGCGGTTTGTTATCACGAAGAGTAAAGTGACGAGGCAGTAACTTAATTTATAGCGTATACATTAATGTTAATCCTAAGCCTGTTTCACTTCCTTCAGCACCACAAGAGGTCTTGTTCTGTGGGATACGCACTTGCTTGTGTTTGAGTATCGTACTTATTTAGCTGGACTCATTCAGTTTGTGTCGATTGAGAGTTACAGGGAACATTTTAAGATTAAAGAAAAGCTGTGTCCTTTTTTTATTGACCAGGCGAGCCCACTCCATATCCTACCAAATCATGGTTATTTATGGTTATAGTTAAGAAAATTGATATACCGATTTGATTTGGGGCAGACCCAGGGGAATTTGGTAGTTGCTCAACAAAAAGCAAAACTGTCAGACTTTTCATCAACGTGTGATGAAATGTTTATTTGCTACTTGTGTCGACCAGTGTGTGTGTGTGTGTGTGTGTGTGTGTGTGTGTGTGTGTGTGTGTGTGTGTGTGTGT
>JAVQJF010041879.1:0-29934 GCA_036023855.1 Gadopsis marmoratus
GAACCACCCAGACCTTATTATATTTTTTCTTCAACCGCCCTTTTCTATTTTTCATGGAAAAATTTGTTGCATGTTGCACTTGCCCCCCCCCCCCCAGTTTCAATGGAAATGCCATTCTCAGGAAAGTGAAACACAAATTAGAACCTTTTCCCTCAACCTGACAAACGTCTTGAGTGAGGAAGAGTGCCAGTTGAAGTTGGAAATGCAACAGTATTCCTTCAGCCATTTCAACTGCACTCCAACTTCAGCAGAGTTTTTGCAAAGTGATAGAAGCTAATGATCCAGTGGCAACGCTGAGATAAAATTAGACCACTGTCTGTTGACATGTTCTGGCAGCTCCATTAGGAAGCAGATGATTTGACTTTGTTGGGGGAATCTACTGTATGTATCCTGCAGCAACAAACGCGGTACCGTGAAGATGTCAATAAAATGCAACAGGCATCCAATTGGACTTCATACACAGAAATGTCTCTCTTACGCTCTTTAGAAACTCATGGGTGCCTCTTTCAGATCCAGTCATTGCAGAGTCAATGTCGCCTGCGTCGTAGATAAATTCTTGTGCTGATGAAAAATAGATGTATTTCATTAGATCAAACAGCTGTGTTGAATTTGGGCTCTGACATGTTCTGACCCAAACTGCAATTGAGAAATAACCAGTCAGCGTGGCGTGTACCAGGGTCATGCGGGGTGCCGACAGTTTCATTTTATTTATGATAATCCATCTCTCTAAAGTTGTTCTCTTCATCAATAACTCTAAAGGCAGGCATGGCTTATTCTGGGCTTGAAGCTTCCCCAGGAAAGGCTGACAGGCTGTGCGAAATATCCCGTCACAAGCCATATAAAATATTGCCCTCTGATGAAATGTTGTCACCCTTTGAATCATTGTTTCTCCATGCATTCGGGATGTGACCTCTGCACACAAGTGATCCATGATTCACAGACTGAGGAGGACTGCTGTCTGCGGTTTGATCCTGGTGGCTTACTGTACTGTATGTGACAGCAATGGTGTGATCTGTTTTACCGTTCAAATAACTTCTATATTAGCAAGCAAGACCGTGCTTAGCTTGCAAGGGCTGACCATAAATAATAAACTGATTGAAATGAGCTGCATTATAGCTAAATGGCTAGTGAACAATTTGAATGTAAACAGTGGTGCCTGCTCCATTTGTCCATTTGTAAGTCTAGCAATAATAAAAAATAAATAAATAACCTATGAGCACTCAGCTTAAAGAGGGCTGCTCTGCAGTACTGTAAGCAAAAATGCAATAAAGTAGCATCCAAGGCCAAAATATTAGGCATAAAAATAGATCACTGCAATTATTACTATGTTTTATATTCTTTTAGAGTAGTCGGCCTTTTTAAATAAGAATGAAAAGGTTTTCCTTTTCATTTTTAATCTTTAAAAGCACTGGGATGCAGCTCACTCAGTCTCATATACAGTACAAGCTACAGTAGACGCAGTCAACCATTCAATAATTCATTCTCCAGGAACATACAGTAGCCTACATCAGGGTATTGTGTTGTTTTTTTTTTTTTTGCACACGGAGGTATTTTCACAGCAGGATCTTCAGGTGTCTCTTTGTAATGCGCGTGTGGGCGTGTGAGTGATGCTTAGGTCACAGCAGCATTAAAACGCTCTGATGTATGAAGTATCAGCAACATGAGTCAATTACTTGCAGCACCATTTGAGAAGTGCAGGAGGTGTTGGCAGGAGCTTCGCTGACTTCTCCCAGACATATTCTGTGCGTCAATGTAAGATAAATATACTGAGCTGATTCCTTTGTCAAAGTAAGACTGCGGAGTTTAGAGTCACAACGGGTGTGTCTGCAAGGTGCCATTTAATCTCACAACTGCAGGTAAAGGCAGAGGTGCTTGAAAAAGTATTTATTCTTATACTCTGCTTTTTTTTCCAAAGAGATTTGAAGTAATAATTTGTATATTAAATGGAATATCGTAGTTTGAAATTTATTGGAAATATGCCCACTTGCTCTCTTGCAGAGAGTTAGATGAGAAGATGAACAACCCTCTCATGTCTGTATGGTAGCCAGCAGACGCGTATCTTAGCTTAGCAGAAAGCCTGGAAGCGGGGAAACCGCAAGGGTGGCTCTGTCAGTGGGTGCCTGACAACGAGTCTTCGCCAAGAAGTAGTCCGACACATAACCCTCCTGGAATAGCGAATTGTTATTTGTATACTGGATTTATTTGTACAGATTAAACATATGAGATATAATATGTTAATTGGTGAGCATTAGGGTGTTGTCTGTATCAAACTGCACTGTATGGGCAGTCCATGGCTAGTGTATATGCTTTACTAATCTTAGCCATATCTGTATGTAGTGCAACAGTTTGTGGCTTTTAAATGTGTGAAGTATTTGAGACAACTCTTACACTGCTTCGTGCGACTCAGAAAAACAAAAAACAAAATAACTGAACAGCTATTAAAGCTATTTTTTTGGTAGAGTGGCAGCTCTTCTTGGCAACATGTCTCACGCTGATCCTCTCTGATAATTATTGTGCATAGATAATATGTAATTAGCATCCAGACGAATGGACTGTAACAGCATCGCCCCAAGGCTTCACCCCAATTCCAGAAGATTCGCTGCAGCTCCTAGTTATTCAGTGCCAGACCGCGAGCTGAACGAATGTGTGATAGAGTCCTGTAGGCAGTTTCTACAGGTGCCAACTCAGTGTACACATACAGGTCACTGATGAATCTACCACAGAAACATAGTTCTTAATCGGTGACTGTTGATCCACCTCTGATGCCTGCTGGCTGACGTGCTCTCTCATTTCCAGCAGCAGCGCTGACAAGTGTGGCAATCTCAAGAACTAAACAACTCAAGACAGGCGAGTAGCTTCACTCTGAAACACCCCAGGCCTTGTGTTGAACATACTCCCTCATCCTAACTCTCTTTGGTGCTGCAGGCTGTGAATAACAAGCCTAAACCTGAAATTGAGTGTGCCGCTATAGCTTTGCCAGGCAGTTTGCCTTATGATGAATCACAATCTGTACTTCCTCGTTGCAGTTTTTAGGTTCCCAGTGTCCCCAACAGAATCCCAAAGCTGGTGCAGAGAAGAATAATTTATCTGGGACTGTCAGGGAGCATTTAGACCTTTCAGGCAGCTGCAGCCTCCACTGTAAAGCAACAACTTCACTATTATATGCTGGAGCTCAGCAGCTAGGAGTGAAAATACAAAACCTTCACAGCGTTTAAAAGTTCATTGTCATTTCCGCAGAAAATTGTAGGTCGCTCTGAACAACATGATTAAAACTTTTCGAAGGTGAAGTTGGTAGTTTACTAACTCATTTGCTTTATACTGTCGGAATGCGTGAGGTGTCACAGTAAGCACAGCAGCAGCAGCACAGACTGAAGAGCAGGAACACTGCGGTGTACATGGACATACTGCTGATCTCTCGATTGCACTTTAACCCACCCAGCAGGCATGCGTCAGGGTAAAAGTGTTTGTAGCTAAATAACTTCCTTTAGCATTACCTTGCAGTACTGTCAGTTATGTTTCGAATGTTTAACTGTTTATGATTATAGTCCAGAAATATTTATTTAGCTATACATACAATAATATACATAATACATACAAAGATAATATAGGTATCAGTATTACCACAGTGGACATTTTGATGTATCATAGTAGGAAAAGAACAGGTTTTATTAATAACATTAACATCGGTTGTGTTCTTTGTCAGGTGTCCCAGTAGGCAGTGTAACTGAAGCAGCTAAATGGAATTCAGCCATTATTCTTTTTTCTTTTATATTTGCAGCTGTGCTTTTCCTACTGTGACATGTCACCATGTCTTCTGTGAAAAATGCCAATTAGAGCTTGCATAGGAGGAGTTTGGAGGCTATGACTGGTAGTTAGCCACCGACACTACACACCTGAGAGACACAGGAGCGCAATGATGGAAGTCTGGTATTGTGCCACACTGAGCTGACCCTGCAGGGGTGAATTGTTGTTTTGGACTGTGCAACAATTTGGGACTTTTCCATCTACCTTTTACCCATAAAATAAAATCTGAACGAAGAGAAGAGCCAGACGCCTACTCTCTCTACCAGCCTCGTAGAAGGACATGTGCCTTTACGCGGAAGAAACATTTTAATTAGGACAAAGGACAGGTGTATATAACGAAATTAAATATGGCTAAATTCTATTTAGCTGCCTCAGTTTCAGGGCCCTGGTATTGTGCATGCTGTCTCTCTGTCACGATGTACTGGGACACTTGAATAGGATGAAGCCATTGTTAATGTTATTAGTAACACCTGTGATTTTCCTTCTGTGACAAGTCAGAATGTCACCTGTGAAGTCCTGAGGACGTCTACAGATGAGTCAAAGCACCCATTTACATTTGCCATTTCAAGTGTCTCACATCTGGATAAAATCCACATGCTATTCTATAAACGTTTGTATACACTTAAACACATGTATACACCTCCGTTGGAAAGATCACAAATCTGATTGCGATCCATCTTAGTTTTCCTGGGCTACATGCACATCTGGGCGATTATTCCGGTCCAGAAGGAATTGGTAATGCACCTGAAGCTGTTAGGTAACTGCCAAAAGTGCCAGAAGAAGTTCTACAATTTGTTACAGTTTTGGTTGTTTTCCCTTCTTTGTTTCCTTTCCCTCATGTGTCTCCTATCTGGGTGTGTGGGTGTGAGCTTCTCCTGACACACCTGACTGTGACCTAATTACACACACCTGCCTTCCATCACCTTCATCAGCCTGCAGTACATCTGCCCTGTTGCCCGTTGCTTCAGCTACAGTGGTAGTTTTGAGTCTAGGCTGAGCTCGAGCGACTATGGTTGCGTGTTTGTTTCAGCTCCTGTGTGGTTTGTACCACGGTTAATTGCGCCTCTAGTCTCCAGCGTTTCCCAGATTATTCCTGTCTGCACCTATTCATCTGTTGTTTCTTTCCTCCCTCTCCCTCCATTCGGACCAGCAGCCAGTCCAGTCAGCGTCTCCCTTCTTCTGCCTTTTCTCCATCCCTCCCTGCTCCGTCCATTACCTTCTTTGTGCCTTGCTGTAAATGAACCCTTTTTGCCTCAGAGTCTGCCTCTGCCAGGCTCTCAGGTTGTGGGCGTTGTCAAGATCCTCGCTACAGCCTTTTTTCACCATGTAACAGTCGTCAATTATTACTTTTATAGGAAAGCCACTATGACCCCTTTGAGTTGAAGATACTACATACTGGTATTTGGAAAGCAGCGTTCAATTCTACACCACTTTCATGGTCAGTTGGATAAATTCGGCCCATTAGTGTGGTGGTATTTACTGTCATGAGGTAAACAGTATGATAGTAATGTGGACTCTGGACCTAACAGCAATCATAAGAAGATAAAAATACAATCCCTGCACAACCTATGGCTATGTTGGTGTTTCTAGTGCACTCTGTGACACTACAAATGGCTTGTTTCATTACTGGATCATCACTGGAATTACTGCATCACATTACTTCAACAGATTAGTTATATCTATGATTGAAAAATAAAACGATTTTGCTAAATTGTGTTAGCTTATGTGACATTTAATGGTCAATTTCTTCCCAAATATAATTGGAAAAGGCTTATAAATTGTCTCAGGCAGATTAACATAAAAGATAATTAAGACAAGGGCAATAATAACAGACGATTCAAGGCATTACTGAATGTCTCAGGCTGAGCCGAGTGAGGTGCTTCCTGTGTTTGCAGCTCTTCACACTGCCAGACCTTGCTGTAAAAGTCTACCATAAAACAGAGTAGTAGTAGAAACAATAGAATACATTACATTATTTATTCCTTTGAGCTTGGTCTGCTCAGCTCTGCTTACATTTATGTTAGGGAGCAGCCATGTTGAAACAAAAGACCCAGGCCAGGACTCTTTCATGAATCTTTCATGTTATTAACTAAACCTTTATGGAACTTTTCTCACTCTCGGGTCTTCTGTTTTTGTGAGAAAGTTAATTATGTTCGGGAGTGTGTCGGAGATCAAAGAAATGACCTGTAATACCTGTTACAAAGTGGATTTTCTATTACTGTAAGTCAAGCCTGACTACTGGAAACATGCCGTGACTTAAATACCTACAAGATTGACATTTGTTGTAACAGTTTTCTAAGAGTTGTCATGTTACATGAAACACATGTCAGAATGAATACAAATTTGAGCAGCTGCATCTTACTGGTCTTGACTGGTTTAATTTTTTCTTCCTGAGGCTTCACCGTTGCATTCCTTCATCCCTGATTTAGCAGACATGATGCACAGCTCCATGTCTTACCCTCAGCAGTGATAAATAAAATGCACTTGCATAAAGAAGCTGCTGTTAACAGGAAGGCTACAAGGAAACAAGGTGTGAAAGGGCAGAGAATAATGGATTCTTTCATTGTTCGTGCTAAATGGCTGAACTTGTGCTTTTGCTGACATTCAGAGAATGCAGCATAAAGGCTGTTGAGCATGGTCTCTGGAAATGTAGTGGAATGAGCCAGGAAAATAATTCACAAATTTGTTCAATATGAAATTGAACTAATATGGTTTAGAGTAAAACATTTAAAATAACCTAAAGATGTAAAAAAAGATATACAATTGTATTATGGGAAGTGTAGATTTTGGGTGTTTGACCCATACTATAGACTCTATAGTACAGAGAATAAAAGTCAGGATATATCATCCATGCTGCATCAGTTTTTTTAAATCTGTCTCTCACAAGTCCCCCAACTTCCTGTACAACACTAAATTGCTGGAGTACCTTTTTAATATCCAATACTTTTATTACTACTTTTGCTAATTTGACAAATGCTCCACTCCACTCAACTCTTCAATGCTTTAATCTCTATTACATTTCCTTCGATTTCTGTTTAGAACAGTAAAGTATACAATTGTCATGTTACTGTCACTAATGAGAACGGTCCCTGCGTGTAATTACCACTTTTGAAATTACTAGCGTAACCTGGGTAACTGAATTTTCCGAGCGCGTCTTAGTGGCAGATGTTTTCTGATAGCAGCGCAGAAGCACACAGGGCGGACATTATCTTGTAATGTAAAATTCCAGCCTTGATTAAATGATTCATTCTCATGCACCTGTCGGCTGTTGGCCCCTGTCACTCACTAAAATTGTCTACAATGTACTGCTATTGATTTCTAGGTTATCATGCCCTGTGGGAAAAAGATAACCCAATCAAATTCAGTCAATGTCTCCAACATGAAAAACACAATTTTCTCTCTTCTGAATCTTCACACGGCCTCACTGTGTTTGAAAGCCCTCAGGTGAATCTCTTTGAATTTCTTCAATTGTCGTCAGCAGTTTTCTCCATTCGCATTTATAAGGGGGCATCTCACATTAACTGAGGAATTGATAATCTCCTTAATTGCTAAATCCATCTTTCAGAAATTAGATTTTCCTTGTGGTGCAGAGTCTTGAAAGACATCTGTCACATTTATGCTAATATGAAATTCCCATATTAAACCGTTTAGCACCAGACATTTAAAACGTACAATTCCTAGTGTTAAAATACCTTTTGAGAGCTTTTGTTTCTCCTCTCTCTGATTTAATTCACCTGCCTACAGGCTACAGACAGAATGAGGGAAAAGAAAAGAAAAAACTGAAAAGCTTAGACAGTTTTGCAGTGAAACCTTTATGGATAAAGTCTCAACAACTATTGGATGTATTGCTAAGAGATCTGGTGTACACATGTACGTCCCCTGTACGTGACCTTTGACATCTAGCGCTATCATAAGGTCCAAATTTACAGTTTTCAGTATTTTGGTTTATGACCAAAAACCTGCAAAACTAATGACGTTCCCATCAGCCTCAGCTGTACTCAGTGCTAATTAGGAGGTTTTTGCATGCTAATACGCTAAACTAAGATGGCAAACATGCTACATGCTAAACAGCATGTTCATGTTAGCATTGCACTAGACTTGTTTATTGTTGTTATTTATGCTATTTACCTAATTATAACTAAGACTATAGTCATAGTAGTAATTCCTGTCACCCCCTAGGTGGATGTCTGATGTAATTATTATATCACGTGTGGTTTGAATGATTCCGTGAATATCAGACATTGAACTCCTTTGACCTAAGAGGTACAGCAGGTGTTGGTTTACTCACAGTGAGTTGCCATTACCGGTTGACCTAGGAGAAGTTTTGGCTTTAACTTAGATTGTGTCTAAAACGAATCCAAGACTCACAGAGACGTCTGTGTTTTAAGATATTGATTATTGGAAGTCTATAAGGACTTCAGAATGAGATCAGATATCTAACTGTGCATAGTGACATCACTATGTGAGCAAAGGACACCAGGTATCCTCTGCCTGAAGGACCAATCCCCTCTGCCATGAAATCCATTTGGGGTAAAGTATCAATTACGCCCCAAAGCTATGGAACAAAATACCAATAGATATCAGGGAAACCAGCTCACTACATATCTTTAAGAGCAACAACTTGTTTTTTCACTTTGGTCTTTAATTAGCTTTAAATTTTATTTCATGCACTGTTGCACTTCTTTTAAATATGCAAATTTTATAAATGGGTTTTTTCTATGTAACTACAATGATGTTAAGTACAATAATTCAGATACATTTTTTTGTTCATAGAAAATTCACTCCTTGTATATCAGGTCTGCTTCAAACAACTGAATAAAATACAATATGTGATCTGTTATTTTTCATTGGTGACCATTACTGTATGAAAAACAATAAAAACAAAAGACCTAAAGTAATGCGTAACAAAATGTACAGAAACGGTTATTACACTATATCAATGTCGAGGGAAAAAAAGGTTCATCTCCATAATGTCATGGTGTAAAGTAAGAAATGCAATTCATTTAAAATGTCAGTCCCACACATATCACAAAACAAAATAATTATTTTGATGAGGTTTTATTTGAACTTGTTGAATTTTTACTCAATAGCTTATTTGCAGCATCATCTATCAGCTGGACTCTGCTGCCTGGTCTATCCTTTGCCCTCTTTCCAGCAGATAGACCTGTATCACTGCATTGCTTTTAGGGCTTTGTTGTCTGATGCTGCTGGTTCAGTTTGGCCTGTTTCCTGGATGTGGAGATGCTCTCTTCCTTTCTCTCACTCTCCTGTTGTTTGATTTTGACCACAGATGGATGATGAGAGGCATGGCAGGAAGATGGCAGAGAAGGTTCAGCAGAACTCACCTGCCCAGCTGCCTCCTCCTTTTTGAGGATTTTATAGATGAGCTGCAGTCTTCCTCGTCCTCCCAGCAGGTGTATCTATAGGGTGCAAATCACCAAAAAGTGCTCTTCCTGTCTTAAAAATGGGAGATGAAAGAATGATTGGATATTACACTGGTTATGTGATAACATAATGTAGTAAGATGAGTATGCTTTCATTATTCATCAAGGAATGCTGTATGATGAGATGCCTCTTTTTATCTGCACATCAATTAACCATAAGTTTAAAGCCTTAAACCAAGGCAGCCGCTTCACTACAATTTTATAATATATTATTTTAAGGCAACACTCAGTCATGAGAGGAAACAAAACCAAGGTCATACCAAGAGAGAGCTGAGTAATAGGCAGAGTGCATGATTAGCACTCATGACTGTAGTGGCCAATAGTGTGACATCCAGTCAGTAAATACACCAATGAAGGGGCCTTCATTTCTTGCTGTAATACAGCTGCCACATGCCCATGGCTTTAAGCTGGAAGGACAAAGGCTTTGTCACAGTTCTTTAGATATTTATTGGTTGCATTTCATATTGCACTTTACAATTTGCCTCTGATCCACCCATTCACACACACACACACACACACAACAAGGACACTTGAAATGTGTGCAGGAGGAGCCGGGGATTTAACCACCCTGTGATTGGCGGATGACCAGCTTTACTACCTGAGCCACAGCTGCCATCATTTATTGATGATTCACTGCGTGAATACACACATACAACTGAAAGACTTGCTGGTTTTATACAATAATGAACAGCAAAGAATCATCCACAGCACCAGTCGAGAGTCTGTTTTATTGCGATTAAAGGACTGGTCGCTGTAAACAAATAAATCTGAATCGCTATAGAAGTGGACAGAGACACTTGAAATAGCTTCTCCACAAATCTTCACAATCTCTCTTTCATCTGGAGAAATTACATGGTATAAATGTAATGACATTATATTTCACACATGAGTGCATCGCCACATAGCTGGATTCCAGGAGTTTTAGAGTAAGGAGGGTATATAATTGATGATCATACTTTAGTGATTCAATGGCATGAATTCAGCTAAGGAAGATTTGTATCATCTGAATGTTTCAACATTTGACAGGGTCAGAAAGGCCTTTAGAGAAAGCAAAGGCTGCAACACAGTAATGTTGGAGGCTGCCTCCTGTTTATAACATTCGACTGGTTACGTACAGTATGAATCATTCCGCAACATTATAAGGTCAGCAGCAAAAGTACCAACCATAAGAATGCAAAGTGAATAACTTAGACTCCAGTAATAAAATCACAACCCACAAGTGCCTTTAAAAAAATAACCTTCTAAAATAATGTGCAGAACAAAAGATTTGACATCCTACCAAAACATGGTCCAGCACCACCCAGTTTGGGAGGTTCTGTATTATCCCACACTTCCTCTGTCACTATTTTGAAATCAGTTTTTATAGATTTTCTGAAATATTAAATGTTTTCTGTTCTGGCACCATGATACCATGAAATGTTCTCTATCTTGTATACTTTAATGCGTTACCTATAATTCTCTTAACTAAAGGAAACATTTTTTTACCTAATCCAAAATATGCACCTTTTACCGTGGTATTGATCGGTTCAAGCTGTCGTCGTGTATAAATACAACAAGACTGCAAACAGGGTTCATTCTATTCTAATATTTAATGAAAATATGTTTCACTGTGAATGGGGAAAAAACGTCCCTCACCAGTCTGTGTTATTCAGTGGTTATGGTCCTGCAGAGTCTGGCTGTAAACTATGGCATTCCAAAGGTCACAGTAAACTCACAACAACAATGAGTTTTCAGTGGAAATATGGAAAATAATAAAGGAAAGGTCACATTCAGCAATACCATTGATTAACTTTTATAATTAGTATGTTAAAAAGTTGTTGTTTTTTAATGTACCAAATGAAACTGAATAGGATTGAATGATTTATACGCTATGATGAATGTAGATATATGGATATTTGTAAGTGTTTTTAATGTACAGTATTTATCCCTGTTAGCATGGGACTAGCATTACCTGGGGACCTCTAGTAATTTGTAATAACAGACTTGCCCAGCATCACCCTGATGCACTTATCTTGCCCAGTTTACTATAACATCCACCCACTCTAAACGTACACAATGTGTACAGTTCAGATCACATATTCTACTCTGCTTATTTTGTTCAAAAAATACCAGTTGTTACAGTAAAAACGTAGAAACATAATACATCTTTTTTCAGTTTGTGTTTTTGTCATTTGATCTTATGATGTATTTTCAATGTTCACATGATTTGTATTCCATGTAGGTATTCCATCTTCATGTATTCTGTATTTTATTAAAGGGTTGATTCAATACAGTGATCATGTGCGGGGAAAGGTAGCAAGGGCTGGGAATGCCAGCAGATTGAATATCTAAACTCCACCTGTGGCAGCACCTCCCTTCCTTTCTCCCTTCGCAGTACCTTTAGCTCAAAGATGATCTTCAGATGGTCACTTGTGCCAGCTGCCATGTGGCTACATAATGCTTCCTGTCACATAGGCCATAGTCACAGTCAGACAGGAGGCAGCTGGTCCCGGCCTGCACCGCATCGTCCGCTGGATGCACACTGCTCTGGCCTGATGTGCACATCTGGCCTGCTAGAGGAATGCTCAGGAATCACATCTGTGCTGATTCACAATCCCTTTATGCATCTTTATATGTATTCACGTGTGTGGGCCCGTGCATATCTCTCTCTGTATGTGCAATATGTCATATGCACCTGCTTCTCCAGGTTTCTTAAAATTTGTCTTAAATTAATTTATATTTTCCGTCAAAATGTCACTTTTCTTATAGTAAAGACCAAAGCAAATCTCCTGTTTCAGACATACATGTTAACATATTACACTAGAACTATCTTGCTTGACACTTTAGTCCGTGCTGTATTGTAGTCTGACATGCTGGCCATTAAAGGAATTCATCTAGATTCATCTAGAAAAAAACTTTCATCCCAGAATTAAAGAGGGCGACAGAGGGATTAATTACTGTGATGATCATCACTTTAAAATCAATCAAAACATTTCTAAAATTATCTTTAGATATCAATTATGCATCACCACCTTTAATCTGATGTGCGGTCATGTTTTTTGGATGATATGATGTGCGCAGAGGACGTCGCCTGCAGATTCAGCTGCTGCTTTCTCGTTACAGGCTCTTGAAAACTATTACAATATCATTCATCAGAAGTAATTTTGACACTTATTTGGCCTCATTTTACTCACCTACTGGACAAGTACACTAAAAATACAACAACAGATGATGTCTCATCTGTCTCGAGCTTGTTCCAAACTATTTTGTATGTCCCGTAATTTAAAATGGGGATTCTCGCAGCATGTTGACAGCAGCCTTGAGGAACGGTGTGAATTTCCAATACAGTCCAGCCACCTACTAAATTTCCTTTGACAATTCCTTTTGATTTTATCTAGCGTTTGAAAAATGTATTTTCTAGTCGATTTCTTTTGTTTTACTTATTTTTTACAGCCTGGTTTGTGGAGAAACATGTACAAAAAAAGCTTGCTGCATAGGACGGTATTGTACTGCTGCAACTCCTGATAATGTCAACATGATCTGGAACCGGGGATATTGTTATTGATTAAGCCTGAGACCAGAAAGAGATGGCAGGGAAAGATTTTAAGTGAAACAAAACACTGAGGCATGTGAAAATATTTACACCAAACTGACACAGACATGCTTCCACACGGCTAACCTTAATATTTTTAATTTCAAAGCCAAAATTGAGATGTGCATGCACGTTCTGGGCCAGAGGACATAACCGTCACTGTATCAAAAAAGAAAACCCAAATAGTCAGAATTACATAAAGACCGCAACAAATTAGCCACCATTTGGAAGCCATAGGGAGTCTGTTTAAACTGCCTCCTTACACTGATCAGCCATAACATGATGGCACCATGGGCACCCTGACCGGTCTGCAGCTACGCAGCCCCATATGCAACAAAATGTGATGCTCTGTGTGTTCTGACACCTTTCTATCAGAACCAGCATTCACGTTTTCAGCAATCTGTGCTACAGAAGCTCTTCTGTTGGCTCGGACCACACAGGCCAGCCTTCGTTCCTCACACACATCAATGAGCCTGTCGCCAGTTCAGTGGTTTTCCTTCCTTGGACCACTTTTGGTAGCTACTGACCACTGCAGACCGGGAACACCGGGTAACAACAGATAATCAATGATCTTCACTTCACCTCTCAGTGCTCATAATGTTATGACTGATCGGTGTACATGCTGTAGGCATGTATCGCAGCTGTATACAGGCACTGTAAAGCGTTACCTTGCTTTGCCTAGGTGTTGCAGACTTGTGGAAGAACAAATTGAAACACAAAAAATGCATAAACCACACTTAATGGTTGAAGTCACTGATTTGATAGGCTAAACAGTCAGTCAGACAGTTCTATCTCAGATACTGCCTCTAACACCAATAAAAGATGCTGAACTGCCTCAACAGCCACTGATAGGTTTTGACTATAGCGGTAAACACGACACAAAAACAAAGATGCCAGATGACGGCGCCTGATGGCTGTGTGCCTGCTTGGTGTGTAAGCGTCTAAGCTTTTAAATCTTTCCCTAGATACTCTAACTATGTTACATATTATCCATTTCTAATGTTAAATGCATCCCAGCAGTTATTTTGTGATGCGTCGTCCATTTCAATTCAATCAGTGATTTTCTTTCCCAGCATGCCTCTGGAAAAGCCACAGGGAATAGAAGAGAACTTAATGCATTTACAGTTACAGTGAACGCTGGTGGATTTTTAATGATTGTGAAGGAGGTAAAGGGCCTGCTGTATCTGAGCATTTTGCAGATTTGTAACATGAGGGTGATTCTTTTTTTATATCAAGTGTAATGTAGTGTCATTCAGTATGCAACTGATCCTGAAATCATTTCACACATAAAGAAGAGAGTGATTGGCAAATGGGAATCCTAATTCTTTGTGATTTCTAACAAAATGATAAAGAATGTGGATCAAATCTAAAAAGACCTAAAATGACAAGAACAATTACTCTAACCACCTGCTCACGTAACCCGCAGGGACGTGCAGTAAGCTCCAGCTGTTCTCAGAGCGGTGAGAAGTGAAAGGCAGTAAGAAAGCACTAATGAGTGGAAGTATATCAGCCAGGTTAAGAGAGAAAAACATTATAACAAATGAAGTAATTGAACCGAGCCGGGGGGGTCAGTGTCTGACAGGACAGGATACAGCAGGACTCCTCACCACATGCACGTCATTGCTGATTTACAAGGTCTTGAAATTGCACTGAACTCTTTCCTCTTCCAGAATAACCTTTTTATAAAAAGATGAAAAGGCTAAAAGCTCAGCTTACTGTTCCCAAAGGCTGTACCGACCTGACCAACAAGTCTTCTTAGGAAATATTCAGAGGATTTCTCTCTTTGCTAAATGAATGCATGTATAAATGAATGACTGTCTAAGTACAAGTGAGTACTGAATTAATGAGGTGCGCTGAATCTAAAATAAAATCCCTTCTCTCCACAGGTTACACTCACCATGGATGTTCACTTTTTTCCCCTTCCAGTCTTTTCTGTAAGATTTAAGTGTAACTCTGGTTTATGTATGTGTTTGCAATCATTTCTGTCTAATTACAACATTGCACTCAAGTTAATAGCAATCTAGATCTAAGCTATTAGCTCTAGGCGGGTGGAGAGTCCAATAGTGCAGGAACCACAAGCAGTCCCGTGACAAGCCAGGTTTTAAACAAACCCCTAGATAAGCAAAACTTATTTGGATGAGAAAATGAGAAAACCAAAGCAAATTATTATTTCATTGTTCCTTGCAATCATCCCTGACAGTTTGCATACTGGCTTTCTGCTTTATCTCTGACCTACCAAATTGACCATAGTTATATAACTGACATTTCAGATAACTCGCATTGGTTTTTACCTCCAAATAAATACAAAACCTGTTTTTAGATCATCTTGCTAGACGACCTGTCTAATCATCGAACCACTAGTTCTGTTAAAGGGACTTTGTTGTGGCCATGTCACAAACCAGGTGATTCCTGAATCTATTGGCTTACTAGGGACAAGCTAACAGCCCACTCCAACGTCATGTGCCAAGCTATATCCAGTCCTGCACCAGTCACAAAGAAACAGAAATGATTTCACGCTATTAGACTTCCAGTAACAGAGCAAACAAGCGTACCCCCCCAGATATCAAAGTAATGGGGTGATACTTAAATTAGCTACTGTAATGTTATTACTGGATTTTAATTGTAATCCCTACTGTAATAACGGTGATGTGTCTCACATGGGCAGACACACATTACTGTAATAGGTTGTGTTACTGTCCAACACTAGTTATCATAACCAGACATCATTATGGCCAGAAACAGATTACCACCTTTGGAAATTGGCAACGTTATCTCCTGAGGCCTCCGCGCTCACAACATTGTTCACAGTCAAATGATGAAATTCAAGTGTTTTTGAGGAAGTCCGTGCGAAAGCTTTCGCAAGGCAAACAAAGAGATTCACATAACAAGGAGAATGCGGTGGTTGTTGTTTGCTCTCCAGTAGGTCTTCTGCTGATATTGCAGGGCCCCCGACTCAAAGCAGAGGCCATGACAGGGGATTTCAGTCAAAGCAAGAATGAACTAATGAGGACCGAACAGAAGGTGATAAACTCCCTTTAGACTTAACTTCTATTATTGGTTAAATTTGAATTTTAAATTAGATGCTGCACAGCCTTCATCCGCTGTGATTAACAACCTGGAATACCCATCACCACGCTAGATTACGACTGAATGAATCACAATATTGGAGATGGACAAAAGGTAGCTGAGCTGTTTTATTTATTTATTTATTTTTAACCAATAAATTATTCTAACTCTCAAAATAGATAAGAAAATAATAAATAAGTGGTTTCTAATTTAACATGAGATGCAGTATAACCCTCTGGGAGGCCGTTAGCTTAGCATTAAGACTGAAAACAAAACCAGCTAGCCTGGCTTGGACCATAGTTTTGAAATTTGCCAACAGCACTGCTAACGCTCACTTATTAACACAATCATCTCAGTTACACGCTGGAAAAGTTTCTCTATGAGTTGTTTGCCAAGAATTAGTTACAGCATACAGTCCTTCGCAACTCCCTGGAACATGGTTGTTTTTACTTTACTGTTGAACTACGGGTTAAAAAACCAGATACATTGTGTTGATATGTGAGCTTTAGAGGATAATAAAGTGGTATGTTATGAGATTCTAAAGGTTGATTCTGCAATTTAAAAGGCGATTAAATGTTTTCTCGTCTACATCCCTGCTTGTAAAAGAAAAAGAGCCGTAAAATTTTTTATTATTTTTACAATAATAAATAGCAATTTAGAAGACCAGTGAACTTGATAAAGACAGTTTAGACTCAATATCTCAGTTCCTCTTAAGCCCTATCTTTCTCATTGAAGAAAACGCTCAGATACTCTCCTCTTTCCCCTCTCTCCTTTTCTTCCTCTGTCTCAGTGTTTATTTACATCCCTCCCCTCAACATCCACCTCTCCATGTTCCACACAGTCGCAAAATGGCTTCATTTTCTAGCCCTCGGAAGCCAATGGGAATTGATTATATGACTCAGAATGACTTTCAGCCGCAACTCTCAAACACAACATAGGATCCTTAATTTAATCAAAAGGGCAGCGTGATTACTTTATGCATAAGATGCTGTGGTTTATCTGCCCTGAGATATTCATGAGTTGAGAGTGTGTGCTCTGCTCATTGTGCTGGGAGCGGGGGGTCATAAATAACACATTTTCTTTTGTGTCTGTATTTTCTGAATGCTACTATTTAGTGCTGGCACCCAAGTAATATCAGCTATGACCTTACCATGTCTGTTTCTGAGTCATTTCAGATAGGTTTCATCCACTGCGAAGGCAGGAATACGTTGTAAGATCTACTCAAGGCTGTACATTAAGTACTCAGACTGTAAGATGTTGTTGTGTTCTTGTGGTGTCAATGGCTAAATGCATATTAAATGTGTGCTATGTGGTCCAATTATTAATCACATTAGTCTTGGAGCTGCATTGTTTAGGCACAAATAATTAAATTTGAGATTCTTAGTCATGGATTTCATTCCAAACTTAATCAGGGTCTGAGCGATCACCTATTGTCTCTCCAACTTGCCAGCATCCCCTGTGCTTAATCGGTTAATGGACCTTCTAGTGCGTGCTGATGTAAATATCAGCACAGAGTGTATGAATAGAAATAAAAATGAATTGTTAAGCTTTCTTTATCATCTTGGATTAGACTTGCGGTGCTCCATGTACTGATTGTGTTGAATGTCATGGAAAGTAAAGGAACATAAATAAATTAGTTAATTAACATCAACATCCCAAGGTGCTACTTTGCTAACAATGTGATTGCAGGGAAAAAAAAAAAATTCCTATGATGCGATCAGCGCAACGTGAATAATTAATCCAAAATGGAATTCTTTCTTAAAAGTCCCTCCACATTCATGTAGGACCAAAGGAAGAGCAATAATAAATGAATTACGTCTGTGTTGTGAATGTTGTAAATGGTGCAGTTTGTAATTGAATGCTGCCTGCCAGTTCTGCTTTTAGGTTCGATTAATAAATATCAGTTCTGTATCCTTAATTTATGAAGTAGCTACTGGCGATTCTTGAAAGGCGCCAGGACTTTAAATGGCCAAATGGGTTTGAGAAATGCAATGCAATTACTACACGTTTAAGATTGGCTTTTTAAACTCACAAATGCTCCTGTTGCAGTCAAGAGAGGCTTTAGATTCCTGGAATACACTAGAGGCCTGTGAAGGTGTGTTTCTCTGATGCAGCTTACATTTATGAATTTATTTGAAACTTGTTGACTTTTTACTTCCTCAGGTTTCTTTATAAAGAACAGCTCTTATTTTGTTATAGGAATAATGTGTTATTGCTCTTGCTTTCTTAACAATGTTTCCCAGTGTCTCCAATATTAATGTTTTGCATGTAGGTGACAGTTTGTTGCGTTCACTCAATTTATTTTTCATATCCACCTCACTGTGCAGATGTTAACTTGATTTTTCCTTGCAGTTTGCAAAAATGGCCGATGTCATGCAGCCATCAGATGTTGATGGAGGCACGGGCCGAGAAAATCATTAGACGTGAAAATAGAAACCACATAAAGCTAATTTTTCTCCCACAGAAAAAGAATGGTTATTTTGATTCAGATTGCCTTTCTTCAATAGTCACTTTAATACACACCCAAAATTCAACTGCTGATTCCACAGTCACTTAAAAGAACACCTGGGGAAAGTGGACAATGCATCTCGAGGGATAAGGGCTGGAAATGGCTTTGCTATACATGGCGAGCACAACATGCATAAGAGACATGAGGAGAGATAAACTGTGCTTTTCCAGGAGAGTGTAGATTGCGAAAAGGTGTCCAATGTCGAAAATTGACTTTGAGCAATTGGAGCCACTGTAACTCAGCTGGGCCTCCAAATGGACCACGTAATGTAACACATCCCAGCAGGACACAATCACCTGGCAACACGTTGATTGATAGCAGCAGGCAGCACTCCAGCGCATCAGCTCAGGCAGATTTATCCATCATTGGAATTTGGATTTGATAAGCTGGTTGATATGGGAAAATACCATTAGAGTGGCAGGGGATGCAGCTGGGTGGGCCGCCAGAGGGAAGGCTCAATGAGAAATCCAGAATAGGTTTATTAAGAATGGCTTATATTGATGAATATCTAGTGGGAAACGACAAATACAGAAGAGTACACTGGAATGGACGTAATGTCTGTAGAGGCAGACGATGTGTCGTCTACAATGTGCAGTCCATTCTCTAAATCCAGCATTTTGTCATACATCTATAATCTCTCAATCATATTCACCAGCTTTATTGCAGAAGAAGAAGAAGAGTGCTCACGGTGCAGAAATCCGCTGAGGTTTGTCTGCCTCCGAGGCTGTTTGCTGTGGAGGGTGACAACTTAAATGGCTGATATAAAACCTGACACAACTAATCTATCATACATCCCCTGCCTGTCTGCTTGAAATTCCTCTATTTATAGGATGGTTTATCGTACAGCCACACGTCATGGTGTACAGTATTGCTGGCTGCGACCTTGTGCGTTTACAAGATTGCATGTGTCGTCTGGATTTTAGAATATCTGTAACACGGACATCTCTGATCCTATTTTGACATGCAATCTCGATGTTTGGATTACCGAGAAGAGGAGCTAGCATTGGTAGGTTTATTTATTTGTTAATCTCTTACCATAATGGAACATGTGACAGACTGAAATGTCCAGTATTTTTTATAAAGTAAAACATTAATGAAAGTTTTAAAATCGACAAAGCAGAAAAAAAATGTTTCACAGGTTGGTCAATATGTCATTATCAACAAATGGCTACGTAGGACTGATTGATAGCACCTATTTATTGTAAAAAATAATAATCTGTAATGGCAACAGTGACAGTAATAGTTATTTAATCAGTTAAGCTAAAGGGCAATTGGCCTCCTGTTTAGCAGCTAATTGACAAGCTGAATAAAGCAAGTGAGGTTTTGTAGGAAATCAGAACAATAATATCAGAGGCAGTACGTTATCTGTGAGAAACCCCCAAAATTGTCATTAATTCAATGGAAGCACTAAAATAATTCACTCACCGTGACACTTTAGGCTGCTTGTTTTCTTTGTTTTCCCTGCTGCCTTTGACAAACCCATTAAAACGAGTTAATCATCCGTTTTTATTACACAAAGCATCAATTAATCATGTCCATCTCTACTTTTAACTCCTTTAGAACGCCATTAAACTATCTGAGCATCCGTCACTGGAATGTCTCAGTCAGAGCAGCCGGCACACTTTAGCAAGAGACGTTCATTTAAAATGAGTCTGGGTCATGAATCCAGTTTGGTAAATTGAGAGCAGCTAACTGTTAGGGTTACAGAAACATGCCATATCTTCCAAATTGAATCGCAAAGGTTTTTTCATTGTGCTGCTGCTGTACTCCAATTTAAACCAATTGACCTAATTTGTGTTTTGCTCATCGATGCGATGTGATACTTTATCGCCCCCTGAGGAAAGTTGTTAGGGATTCTCAGCACTGCTCATCCACTGTAATCACATAGAGCACAGTACATACGGAGCACCAAATCATTCAAATAAATTGACAAAATTCTAATCACCCATCTGTTTTTTCACCTTATGTACTGTAGCACTTGCACATCTTGGCGGTGCGCACAGCAGACACAGTTCCCGTACAAAGATGTCAGGGCAGCCACAACCAAGTCGCTGTCACTGCCCTCAACACCACTGTCTAGAGAACGCTGAAACGTCTCCACTGCATACTGCAACCACCCGCCACCCTGTCAAACACGACTAGCCTCGTCAGGTAATGCGCATTACCATGGTTACAGTGGTTTAATACTGCTCATGAGCCTCCAGTCTGCGTGCGCAGTAGCAGAAGCCTTTGTTGCAACATAGATTAACATTTAAGATGTTCTATTTTCACCCTCTAATGAGTTCATCTCGCCAGTCTGCTTTGAAATGATGTGCACCAAATGATGCATTTGATATGATCAGTCTGAGATTTAATGGGAAGTAAAGATACATATAGACACATTATTTTCCAGAGAACATTACATTACACTTTGTTCAACCTCTGCCACTAAGGAAATATTCTTGTATGACTGATAACTATAATGATTCTAAAGGTATTGTGTATACGTTTGGATTTTTCAAAATGGGATACAACCCTTTTTCAATATACATAATATATGTTGTGGGTGTTTCCTATGGCAGTGGCATAAAAACATTTGAGAGCTGGTGTTGCTATGGTGCAAGATCTGTTACTGACTGGAGCATATCATACGACAACACAAGGCATTATTTCCCCATTTTTTAACAAACACGCATAGTGTTTCAAACCATCTGTCCCTTTACAACATTTCGTGCTATTAAGTTTGTATCTGACTCAGAAAGTGGAAGCCGGGAGGCTAGGCTAACTAGCGTCCATCTTCTGAGCAGAAATACAAGTGTAATGGAAAGTGAAGGCTAGCTATCATAGCAGTGGTGTGACCGAGCTCAGACGTCTCACAAAGTCAGCCCCACAGCTTTATAATTGCCTGTGTGGCCATATATACTGATTTCTTTGCCATTTTAATTTCAGTTGGGCTTCGACTGAGAACTGCTTGGAACCCCAGAAATGTTTTATTTTTTTTCGTTTTGGATGAAATATGATGGGACAGCATCAATGTCTGCGGCAGCCGGGGCACGGCAGAGCATTTGATGAATCTCTGTAGCTCACAAACAGACCCAAAGTTGAGTTGCCAGCATGTGATCTTCCTCACTTTTTCACTACTCAGGTCAAATAAATCTCACTTCTCTGTCTCCCTGCTATAGCTGTCCTCTGTTTCTCTCCAAATCTCATATTTGTTCCATTTCCCATGGTGCCTGTTTTTCCCGCATTTCTCATAGAGCCAAGCCATTACGTTTTCTCATCCTCACACGCTGTCGCTCAAACCAAGTGTCGGGCCTTCGTGCTGAAAGGAAATTTCACACAGAACTGAGAAACAGTGTCTGAGTAACTTAAAGGCATCTCTTTTATCAAGAGAGTTTTACATCTGTGTTTAGCATCGGGCCTATTTATTTATTCTATGTCCAACACAGTATTTAACAGTTGAACCGTAATGGGGTTTGTCATCAATGAATGAAATTCTAATCGCGACGAAGCAGACAGGGAATGAAGTTATGATGAACAATAGACAAATAAAGAATACAAAGTGTGATCCGTCTTTTCAGTATACTCGTATGGTGGCATTGTAAATGATGAAAGACTTGTAATTTGGTTTTTAATGACATGAAAAGAATATCAAAGCAGAATATCAATCTGGCAGGAGACAAAGTAACAACCCATTCATATCTTTGAGCTGATTGAATGAAAAAGTTGTAAAGGAACAGTAATAAGATGCAGTAAACCAGTCTAAGATACTGCATTTGAATGAGATTTTTGGATGCAATAAATCAAACTTTTTCTTATGCTATAGTTTTTTTTTTGTCTCTGCTTGGGTTCGCTCACATTTTATAGGATGCTCTTCTGTTGGACAGATATTCATTAACCTGTCCCCCTGCCAGGCTAGAGGTGTTGGCACTGTGGAGAATTTCAACAAAATATGATCCCAGCTTAGTATGATTGATGCGTGTGCTCTCTGGTGTATGTACCGGTGAAGAGCACATGGAAAAATCAATATGAGCATGATTCCAGATTGTGGTTTTACCCTTCGTTCATTTAATTTTCCTGTAGGCTTTCGAACAAGGTTGGTTACAATGTGTTCAGGGCCCGAGGCAGAATTTGACCCAAGGCATCTGAACCTCTAGAAAACACACATGTAATTGTTTTGATATGAACAAATCCTTTCACCATATGTATCTTTACCCAACTCAGACCCTACCATATGCCAGTCTCTACAGAGGATCAGAGGGGTAAGAGAGTTTTGACTAGTCAGACTGCAAGCAGCTGAGGACTCGCTTTGTTTTTTTGTGGGCTCCTGTTGTTGTTTTTTTCCAGCTCTTCACAGCTCACACCATCTTGGATTAAAGGTAATTTAAATCAAATTCAGGAGGAACAGATTCAGCCCACAAATATGACACTCAAATCACACAGATGACCATAAAATGTGATAAACAAAAAAAAACCTTTGTCATTTTACAAATCATTTTATCTGTTGATAATGCTTTGGGACTTTTGCTTTTATCTATAATTAGCCAAACGAAGATGTCTGTGGGTATTTTAATGTGTCCAGCAACAGCAGTCTGAATGTTACAGTATTTTTGCATAATAGCTGAATCCATTACAACATACAGTATATTTGCCTCCACGTAAAGTTAGTTTCTGTTAATAATTTAAATTAGCCTAAGTACTCCACAAAGTCATGACAGGCATCGCAAACACAAAAGGACCCCAGAAGAAATGCATTGGACCCAAAGGACACAGTAATAAAACAAAATTTCTCTCTCTCTCACACACACACACAGTCACACACACTGCAGTAAGACTTATAATCCTATGCAAGCCACTTCTAATCCTTTATTTAAGTTTATAAATTGTGCATTGTTTATGTTCATATAATGTGGTTTCTCATTTATTTAAAAATGTGGAATTAGTTTTCTGTGGAAATGATTTGTTAAATAAATAATTAGGAGCAGCTTCAGTTGTTGAATGTGATTTGAATAGCAAATTGCCTTGTTGCTGTACAGTATATATATACAGTATGTAAGAACGCCTTAGTTATATTTGTTAGAAACTCAATTCTTAGGTCACCATCCACCATTTACTTCCTGCTTTCTGTAAAATAAGCTGATGTAAACCCCCTCGTTAAACCAAGTCAGCCCCTGCACCACTTCAACTCATGACTGTTTTTTACAGTTCATTACCTTATCATTATCATTATAAAGTTATTCTCACAACACTTTGGAGGCCTCGGAGCAAACTCTGAGCACTCTGAGTAGAGAGAATGAACTACGGTGTGAGTCACGGCCTCGGTTTGGCCCGCAGCACTTATTGAGAACTTGGCATGGAACCTGTGCACAAACTTATCAATAAGGGGCTGCAGATTGCCAGCTCAGAACTTTCTTTCCCAGCTGAGTTTTTATATCAATTATTCAGGTAAGGCTTGCGATTCCCTTAAATCTCTGACGGCGGAATTCAAGGAAAGGCCAAGTGGGGTAATGAGTAAGGAGCTAGGCACTCTGTTGTAGCTACCAGCACACGTTATTACTTATTCTGCTTTGACCATGAGCACTGCAGCTTAATTTTCTTTCCAATCATACTTCTTTTTGTGAAATTTAAAAGGTTTGCCCACTTGGATGTTCATGTGAGAGGATTAGTAATCCCATGCTGTCTCTTCCATAACAACATACACTTTTGCATTTTCTTTGTATGTGTGTGTGTGTGTGTATTTTTCTTTTTTAAGTGCTGTGTCCCTATGGAACATGTCGCCTTGGTGGACACAGAGGGGCAGACAGAAACCTCAGAGGACATGCCCTTTTATGTCTGAGAGAGCTGGAGGTGGAGCTTTAGTTGGAGCTGGAATAAGAGGAAAGCATGGAGGGAAGTGCGGGGTGGTTTGCAGGGAGGCGGGGAGCCACGCTGTGGCAAGCCAAGCTAAATCTCCACCCTACTTAGTATGCATGCCTACGCTCACCGGCTATGCATAGTGCAGGAGGAAGGCAGAATTTGTCACCCAGCTCAGGAAATTATTCCGAATTAGACGTGTTTGATATCCTGGGACGCACCTGTCATTTATACAGTGTTTACATACAGGATTTGAAGGGAGAAGGGAGAAAAATAGGAAAATACTCTAAATGTGTTTCTAAATTTCGTGCCATTGAGAAAATAAAATGAGTAATTTTATCAAATTTCAAAGACATGAAACATTTACTTCTTCTTCTCCCTTTGTGGCTTACGTATATGTGAATTCAAAGAGTGTTTAAAACTCACAAATGAGATTAATAAAGAGCAACTGGTTGCAAAAGAAAAAATCATTTTGCAACCACAAAATTATCACAGAAATCTAATGGCGATAAAGGGTTTTGGGACACTTGTTACTTAATCTATTTACTCTGCAAATTCATCCATTAATACCTGTAAATGATCCATAAATTTGATAGATATTCATGATACAGGAGCAATTTGCATGATTGCAACGTCAACACTGAGGTCCAGCCACCGGCTATGAATATTGATGCGGATGTCTAGAAATAATTGTCAAGGTAACCTCACAGGCCAGGCTGCTATATGTACTGTGAGTAGCACCTTTGAATGCAAGATTTGTCTTCCTTTCTGAGGCTCAGTTCAAAGGTAACCGAGGGAGAAGTGCAGGGTATGTGACAATAAATAACTGGAATGGGGGGTTAAGGTACAACTAGAGAGCATTTCCAATTATTTATTGGTCAATAACATCACATAATGAAAAAGGTACTTGTCAAAAAAAAAGAGCAGAACTTTAACCTTTTAACCCACTCGCTGGATGAGATTTGAGGGTAAGATGTCGGAGGAAGGGACCAAAGCATCCTACCTGCATACGCAGTCTTTTCAGACCGTTCGTGAGAATGCAAAGACGTTGTTTTTTCTCTCCTTAAATGTTTGGGTTTATTTTTCAAAGTGAAAATGTGTCCCTCAGAGCTCACATGACAGAGCAATCCTCTTGGACAGTAGAGCCCAGACCCGGCAGTCTGCGACATCATCAAAAGGGACTATCTGCGGCTCTTCAACAGATAATGGGAGGCCCAGGGCAGCACCCAGGGTAAATTACTGGTGATAACCACACATGTTCTGCTTCAAAGCTGTTATCATTATGAAGTTGAATATGCTTGGATGGAAAAAAACCTCAAAGGAACATTTAATCCATTAGGTCAGACTTCCTTTTCTCTCTTATTGGAGCTGCTTCAGCACATGACACTTTATATTAGATTATTGTCCAAGACAGATTAGTGAACTCTAGATAAAACAGATAATTTGCTCATATTTCTTTGCTGCTCATATTGTTTTATTGTGAATTAGTTTCAAGTCTGTGTTGTTGAATTATGACTGTGCATCAAGTTGGTATTGTTAGCCGCACAACCGCCATGGTTCTAGGGATGGCAATCTCAGTATGTCTGTTGGTCGCTCATTCCACTACTTTGGAAATGGCTCGACAATGATTGGATGGATTGACATGAAGTTCATCATTAACTTTGGTGATCCCCTGACTTTCCATCTAGTGCCATCATCAGGTCACAATGTTGTCCAATGTTTATGACCAAATATGTACAAAACTGATGACATTCCCGCCAGCCTCAGCTGCACTTTTAGCTAAATGCACCACCGGGCCGAAAACGTTGATCATACTTATTGCAATCCAGACATGGATGCAGTCTTGCATGCAGACAATGGACACACACTCGCTTCTACAGTACAGATACTAAATGGAGGTCTACCCAAACACGCTTCACACATGTGCACTAGAAAACAAGATGACGACCTCACAACAGCAAGAAGAAGAGCAAGAAAAGTCCAAAAAAGGTGTGTGTGACAACTTAGCAACAATAGGACTATATTAATACAGTACAGTTTGTTTTTTTTAGGAGCTCTTGTAGTGCGTACAATTAAAATGTTGTCTCCGCTCTGAACTTCGCAGACGTGGGCAGGTGACAATATTTCCATCACAATGTCCATGAATCGGCCTTCAGTACAGCTTCACAGAGCCATTAGCATGTCCTTAATGATAGTGTAGGTGAGGGAAAACAGGCTGCAAGTGTTGTCATAGCCAATTTGTTCACCAAAGACAGGCATAAAGGCAACATGGAAAACATGCACTAGTCCTTATCTCTACAGAGAAACAGGAACTTTGTTTTAACACAGTGATAGTCTAACGCACTGTTTGGCTAAATCAATGAATCGAGCCAGAGTTTGCTGCTGAACAAAGGTGTGGTTGTAGCCTTGACTCTGTGTTACCACGAAAGAGCAAAGAAAGAAAGTTCTCATCAAAGATTCTCTAAATATACACACATGAAAAAAAAAACATTTTAATTTACACTGAAATTACTGCATCCGATCCTGCTTTTTAATGCGAGTTGAACCTCAAAAGCCACAGCTGATGGCAACAAGCTTCTGAAGACTAATCTACGCACCAAAACGCTCACATTTGAAACCTTTGAAACCTTATTTATGTTAACCCTCTGAAGCCCATCAAATTGTCAACTTAATTTGTTTGCTATGCAAAAACATAAAAGATCCAACTAATCCACAGCAGCAGCAGTAACTGAACTGCCATCCACTGGCTTTTGAAGACCCCTGTAAATGTATAAATCAGAGTAAACAACAAGCCAGTACATAACAGATGCAGATGGTTTGACCTCTTGCAATATACTCTCCATAAAATATGACTGGGAGAAATGTGGTTAACTCGTTTCCTGATTGGCTCTCCTCTCTCACTGGCTGATTATGACCAATGATTTGACTTTAAAAGTAACCTTGGAAGCAAATCCATCTAGACTCAGTGAAGTGAAATTGTGTGCTTATGAAACTGTGCTAACACAAGTCTCTTGACTGACATCAAGATCTACTGAGCAATAATGTGATTATTTTTACATTGTACAAGTTTCCTGCGGTGAAATTGCCTCGACGTACAGAACATGACGGAGGCTGTTTTTATTTCAGCCGGTAATGCAGATTTATCGTCAGGATGATGTGTTCCACCATGGCAACGTAGTTAAAATTAAATTTGTCACAGAATTGATACACACATTGTTACAAAGCAGAGAGATATATTTCTTGTTAAACTCGTGTGATTAATTCATTTCCCCTGGGAAACAACAGATAAGGCCGTGCTTAAAGACATGGTAGTTTTATTTTTCAATTCAGCATCTCAGTCTTATGTATCAGTGTCATTCCTGCTGTTGACCTAAATTAAGTTTTATTATAAGTTCATAGGGACTTGCTTGATACTTTTAATCTGACAGTACACTAGACATTTAGCCCATGAACATCTGCATGTTATTGCTATTTGTTATACTTTTGGATGGCCACTGCTGTGCTATTTCTCTAGTTTACATTACTTTTATTTTTGTATTGCATCAAGTGAAATCTGATCTGATTCAGAATCTTGTATCTGGTTCAAATAGTTTCCATTCTCTGTATGGACAAGCATCATCATTAGACAAAGCAGGGGAAGCTAAAAAACACTTGTGTCCTCCTTTTTTATGTTTGCTTCTGCTCGCCAAAAACAAACCCAGCATGCATTTTCTTAATGCTCAGTTTGGTTGCAAAGCCTCAGCTATAATTACACAGGAAGCACTGACAAATGTCTGACTATGCCCCGTTGAATTGACCAGTGTTTACTTTGGTCTGACTCCTAAAATATTTACAGCCCATGAATATGAGAGCAGGAGACGTGTCCATCCTTCTTACCCCGTGTAGTGAAGACTTGTAATAATGTCAAACCGTATCACTGAAGGGAGAAAACAAAGCAAGGTTATGGTCAAATGTAAAGTGGTGCAGGGTGCTTAATGCTGGGACATTAGTCTCTGTCAGGGCTTGGTTAGAGGGAGTTGTGTGCAAGGCTGTGCAATCTGGAGAGGATCCAGCCATGTCAGCAGAGTGAGAACAGGCTCATTTACCTCCAGTCAGCTGGTGCCTTACATCACAGGGCCTCACTTAAAGCTCAGGAGGGCTTCGCCTCTGTTGACTCTTCCCATTTCGGACCAATTAGCAGATTTTGACTGCAAACACGGTGGATTAAGAAGAATTTTTGATCAATGTTGTATTTTCACACAGAGCCAAGAAACAGTGGACGCCGTGGCAGAAGTTGTTTGTCTTTTGCTGGAGGATCTGCGAGTGAAATTTTAGGACACCACCAAGAATTCCTTCATATTGCATCACACACTCATAATACGTCCTCTCAGATTTCTCAGAATTTATTTTCCATTCGCACATGATGTTTTATTCATGACACGGCTGTCACTTGTCTGCCAGAGTTCACCTCCTTCAGACAGATTTCTGTGCAACAGTGCTGGCGTGTTGCTTGAAGGGATTCCACTGTTCTCACCTGAAAATGTGTTCTGGTGTCGTGCAAATGTTCTGATTTACATCAACTGGAGGCCATAAACTGATGCACTCCTTATCATCAGGCTTGATACCGCGGGTGATTCATCACAATCAATTGTGCTATGATTTCTTTCTTCTTTTTTTTAACCTTAATTCAACCATGTCAAAGTCACGTCAAGAATGTCTGAAATGTGTAAAAAAGACATTCTTGGCCGAGAAGCTTTATTGTTTTTAAAACCCAGTATGTTTTAACAGGGGGAGATAAGTTTTAGAAATAGTCATGTAACAGTAATAGTAATGTGTTTATCTCCCCCTCACATGTCCTCTCAATGCTATTATAACTTGAGTGCTTGTGCGTGAAAGTTTAACTACTCACTGAAGGCAATTTTGCCAAACTCTACTATCTAAGACCTTCAGTCATTGCTTCTTCTGTCTCCACCAGCAGCATCTCAATTATAACACATCACAAGATAACAATTTGCCAGGCATTTTCTTTAAAATGGATAAGACAAACCGTTCAGGCGGTCGAAATTTAATTTCTGCTTCCAAACACTTCGGAGTTGGTATGTTTATGCTGGACTCCGCCGCACCATCATTCTGGCATTAGCTTTGCAAAAGTGGCCACTGAGAAAAATCTGTGAGCAATCTCAAATTTACAGACTAATTGTGTGCAGTGGGTGAGGTTCTGCTTTAGAAAGTGCTTGAGAAGAGGGAAGAAAGTTGGCCAAATATTACTATTCCTGTGTGATAATACTGAGCTTGTTTGTTGGCCATAATCATGTTCTCCTTGTGGCTGGCAGTTTTACCTCTTGCCACCTATTTGCTGTCTATTCTGTTGTGGCAGACCATGCTGGAGGCATGGGCCATGGGGCTCCCGTAGGAGTCCAGGCCGAGTCTGGGAGGGGCGTGGTCGTCCCGGACGTCCACGCCCCTCCCGGTCTGAGATGCAGCTGCCCCTAATCAGGTGTTGAGTGGCTCGTGGGGATCAACACCTGACGCCAGTGTTAAAAGACAGTGAGAAGAAGACTTCGGGGCAGAGTAGAGGCGGAAGGGTTAGGAGAGAAGAAGTGAACAGTAGAGAATAAAAACGTATTATCTTGGAAAGACCAACGAGTGGTGTGCTTTGTGTACAACTGTGCCTTATCCTCACCTTGGAGTCTCACACTGTATGTATGCAAATTACTAAGCATGATATT
>JAVQJF010041881.1:0-27553 GCA_036023855.1 Gadopsis marmoratus
CCCCCCCCCCCCCCCCCCCCCCCCCCCCCCCCGCGCATGGGGATCTCAAGCTATAAAAAAAACTCAATTAACTCGCATTACAGACTTTAATACCATAGGGTGAGCAGATGGAAAATTCACAGTGGAGTCCCCGCAGACCCACTGGTGAAGTGAAATAGAGGGCAAACTCTGCCCATCAGCAAACACACCATTAATCTCATTCTAATCAATGCTACATTAAGCAACCTTCACGTTCAAAGTCGAGGCAGCTAAAACAGTTTGCATAGATTAAGGTCACAAACCTAGTCAAACAAGGGCTGTATCTTAAGCAAAGTCTTAAGGGACAAACATTATGAAATTGTGTCACAAAAGTCATCCGTTCCACTGTCGACAAATAAAACTAAAAGGTCATCAGGGAGCAACAGACACTTTCCCTTTCCACTGCAACATTATTATAATAATCATTATACAAGGGTGATTTCCATAAAGCATTAAGAAAGACCAGTGCAGGCTGCTGACTGTGTGAATGAGCAGAACAGGATGGACAGATGAACAGCTTATTGAGTTACCTGATAATAGCCCACTGCCAATTTACTCATCTCTACAAAGGCGTGTGATAAGAAAACCTCATTTATACCTTACAAAAACCAAGGTAAACTATTTGTGAGAAAAGTCAGGACTTGATGGGTAAGAGAGGACCAGATCTTCAATTTTAACAATTTGGAGACAACACCACATCTATGACGCTATGTTTGTAAACCAGATCTGGGTTTTAAAAAAACGTATGTGCATCAAAAGTCCTTCTTGCAAGACTTCTGCAAAAGTGGAAAATTAAGCTGTATGGGTTTTAGCATTTGATGTGTTAGGGCATAATAAGGTGAGGCAAACACTGATACACTTACAAGAGAAAGAAGTGAAATTCTCAAATGGCTTCAGAGGAGAGCAATGATTTGCCCGATTAGCACAATGTCATGAAATACACACCAAGCAGCCATAACATTATGACCACTGACAGGTGAAGTGAAGAACACTGACTATCTGGTTACAATAACACCTGTCAGTGTGTGTGTGTGTGCGTGTGTGTGTGGGGGGTCGGGGGTATATTAGGCTCCCAGGTTGATGTGTTGAAGCAGCAAAAATGGGCAAGCAGAAGTACTGTATGTGAGCAACTTTGACAAGGGCCAAACTGTGATGTCTAGGCGACTGGGTCAGAGCATCTCTAACACTGTGGGGTGTTCCTGGTCTGCAGTGCTCAGTACCTACCAAAAGTGGTCCAAGGAAGGAAAACCGGTGAACCGGCGTCAGGGTCATGGGCGGCCAAGTCTCAATGATGCATGTGGGGAGCGAGGGCTGACCCGTGTGGTCCAATCCAACAGAAGAGCTTCTGTAGCTCAATCTGCTGAAAAGGTGAATGCTGGTTCTGACAGAAAAGTGTCAGAACACACAGAGAATCGCAGTCTGTTGCATATGGGGACCGGTCAGGGTGCTGTCATAATGTTATGGCTGATTGGTGTAGATAGTATAAGGCAAACAATTCCTCCGTGGTGTATGGGCAAGCTGTCATTTATTTTGCAACAGATCAAAAGGCTTTAGAGAATCATGCAATAAAAGTGTCATTATCACTCAACTTTGGGATTTGCTTCTAGTTGTGGCAAGCATCACACATAGACCAAAAAACGTTTTTAGCATGCAAAATATGACAACTGAAATGAGGTGGATAGGGAGGGATGTCTTTAGCTGAATAAGAAGAAACGCAATGTTCCACTAATCCCAAATCACAAGCTACAGATGCTTGGTTACACAACTGCACAGCTAAGCTTTAAGTCAGGCAAACGCTACCTAAAGTCACAACACCCAGCTACACTCAAAAACTATAAATGCTGTCAAAAAAAAAAAAGTTAGCCTTGCTGGTATTTTTGTAAGCGTACATCTGTCAGAGACTGTAGTGTAATATTTCCAAGTCTAATACAAAAATAGATGACTGGACTAAATAAAACGGATGATGACATAAATACCGGTATTGCATTATCGGTCGCATCTCACGCCCAAGTGGCATAATTTAACATTTAGCAACGAAAAGACGTTGTTCTTGAAATCAAACTGAGGACTCTCGGCGTGGTTCTACGGAGTAAGTTATATTAACACAAAGCGACATAATACAAATTCGTATGCATCCGTGCGTACGAATTTGGGGTATATGCACACCACAACATAACCAGATCAATTAGCTCAGTTAGCTCAGTTACAAGGTGGTGCTTCCAGACGCCAAGCAGCTAGCGGTAGCACTTCGGCTACTGGCTTATCTGTATACCTAGCTTGCAAGTGTCACACTCGTTGGCTAGCACTAGAAGCTAAAGTCAGCTAGCATCTCGGCTGACTGCTACGTTAGCTTGCTGTGCCGAACACTGGCACCTCTATTGCACCCCACCCAACGCAGCACAGCAAGACAATGTCAAAAACGGCTAAACTCACGCTGGCACCACTGGGCACCGAGCGCATGGAACGTCAGCTAGCGCTAGTCGGCTAACCGTTATGTAGCGCACCAAAACGTTGCATCGCGTGCGCCATTTCTAGTTTAAGGTAAGATCACCGAGGAAGTTTTAAGACTTACAGGATGCCAGAGCAGGAGGTACACACGAAGGAGCCCACAGTCATGTTGGCATAGGTCGGGCCGCGCTGGTCGCAGTCAAAGCACTTTCTATTGGGAGGCAAACTCGTCATTTCTCTCAGCATCTTCAGGTGTTTCTCCTCTTGTTTTCGTTTCGCACTCGCCGCCATGGTAAGGGATATACAGCAGGACTAAATTAAACTGGGGGAGACCGGAGGGTCAGCTACGACTAAAACAAAGGGTTGTGCTTTTTTTAACGGTTGCCGGCCCGTGTTAGAGACGAGAGGGCGGATGGGTAGGTGGCTCTGTCAGCGGCGCCTCTCGTCTCCCAGAACAAGGAGCTTCAGGGCTTGGATCGGGTTTCTAATGGCGCAAGATCTTTCCTGTCCTGTACTTCCGTCTTCGTTTAAATCCCGTTATGCAGACTTTACCGCTTAGTGTGCAGTCATGACCGGCGTCGATGACATTGTTAGTTTATTTGAAGTTATTGAATTATGAATTTAAAAGGGAAAAAACGCTGCCAATAGAGAGCGCACAAGGTGACTTGTTCGAGGAATTTCCCGTATAAGACAGCGGATTTCGAAAGTTAGAAAAATACATGAACTATCTTGTCTTAAATGCAATCTCTTTGGTTGTACTCATGACAGTGCATATACCGCTACTAGACTGTAAGACATCAGCGCCACAATGCGGATTAGCATTGTCACTGCAGCACAATGGAGGGCAGTCCAAATCACGTTGCACGTATTTAATAAAATACGACATTTACATGTCAGAGTAGCACGACACCGCAAAACAAAACACGTAATGAGTAATGTAGAGGAAAGAATTAATATTGGATATGTTAACAGTGATCATCATGATAGTACATTTGTTGCCTAAAAGAATAAGGGCATGTCAGGTTAAGTCCTCTGCAGATTCAGTTCAAAGAAAAATCCTATAGACCTACTGTCTTCAATAGCTGCAGGAGGGTCAGTGTATGTCTCTATGGCTTAACCAGGTGGAGAATATGAACCATTTCCAGGGACTAGACTTTTAAGTCAGGGTTCCATGCAGATGTGTGAAAGACCTGGCCATCAAGACATTTAAACAGATGAACCAGACTAGATACAAATCTAGATATCCATTTGATATGCACATTTATGTGTCATAAGAGCATTCAGGGTAATATGGAAAAAATTGTCATGATCCAAAAAAACATGTCCAAGAACAAAGTCATGATGTACACATACGTATTTTTTATTACAGGTGAACAACAGATTATAACTGAATACCAAGTAAACCAAATGGCAAGTGTATTATTTACAAGGACAACCAGATACCTGGGTTATTTTGTGCCATGGCCTGCTAAACCTATAGGTTATTAGCCAAGGTAAGCTGTGGGACCAGTGGACTTTACTCTTGAATGTGTCATCAAATGTATTTCATTTTTCTTTAATTGCTGCTGACTGATTGAATTAATGGCTGCTGATCCTGCTGTGGTGGAGAGAAGTCAAAGGGTCTGCGGTTCTCAGTGTATCCGTAGAGTTTCTGGAGGGCCACGCGAGCTGCCTCTTCTTCGGCTGCTACAAGTGTCTCTCCTGGACCCTGAGCCAGAAGCTTCTTGTCGCTGAATCAACACAGGTAAACAAATACACATTAAGTAAAAAAAAAAAGGGCAGATTATACACTAAAAACACTTTTAAACATCAAGTCTATTATCAATTATCGGCATTTCACTAAAACCTCGTACGTGTAACTTCTAATGTAACACGTCAGCTCTGACTCTAGTCTTTCATTTGCTGTACCTTGGTCAACAGCGTCCACAACTGCACACATACCTGTACAAGCCGACAAAGTATAGCGGCAGAACGGTACTGGCTCCGGCGGACCTGATGAGGCGAGGCTCTGGCAGAGGAACATTCCTCTTAGTAAGCTCCTCCACCAGTAGTCCCATGGGGTTGACAACTGTCCACATATCAAACAGTTCCATCCCTATCAGCTGAGTGACCAGGAAATCCTACAAAGAGGGGACATGGTGGAGGTGGGGGGGGAAGGAAAAATAAATGTCACACTTCTGTAGAAGCAATAGAGCACACTGAATGATAGTTTCTTTAAGCATATTGAGTACCCATGATACTCTGGTGCAAGCCTCCTACCCTGAGGAAAAATCCAGTCCGCTCTGCTCCACTGCTCTCCTGTAGAGCTCCAATCACTGCCATGAATGTAGAATAGAGCACATCATCAGGGACAGGGCAGCCTGCACTCATGGTTAGGTCTTCAATGCCAAGATTTCTAGCCACATAGGTCACAACTGTTGAACTGGTGAGGTGCCCTACGACACTCTCCACCCCTTCGCTCGGCAGGCTCGGGAAGCTGGCCCTACACCAGTCGGTCAGGAAGCTTTTAGTGAAACCTGCTCCCTTTTCGCTCAGCTGAATATTGTCTTTCAGAACAAGCGCGGCGGTCTCAGAGTCCACGCCTAATCCCTGTCTCCTCGCTTGCTCCGCCCGCAGGTAACAGGGATTGATGAAGGCTGTTTTCAGTAGTTCAGGGGGAAAGTTCTCATGGAGGCGGCAGCTGAAAGCCTGAACCTCAGCATGGTAATCCCAGTGAGGCTGTTGAGAGCTGAGAGAAAGTCAAACAGAAAATGGTTATTGCCTCTGACGGGTGTTTGAGCTGACAGTCTTACTTACTGCACACTAGAGTTAATACTTGCTTCAGCTGTTATCAATACAAAACTGCCAAATATAAAAAGTATTATACAAATGACGAGCACAAATTGGGGCTAGATAGGGGGGCAGACTTTCCTCCATCTGTGCAAAGGAGCCATGATGGCTAGCTGCGCCCCTGGATTCACTTTACAAACTGTGGAAGTAACACACAGCCGCTGCAGTACAAGTCTGCACTGGCCGTGTGTGTAATGTAACTATACTGTTATCTACATCAACCTACCTACTCAATCGACTCAGATGAATAAACACACTGGTTAAGTAGCAAGTAAATTAATGGCCTTGAGGTGCTCTCTAACGAGCTCTGGTGTTAGCTAACGTTGGCCTCACCGTGGCTTCGGCGGTGGAGGCCCTTCGAGCTTTAACTTCTTTGCCATGAGGTGTGTGTACGCTTTCATCCATCGCTTTTTCTCTCTGACCTGTGATAATGATATATTGCGGCCAACACGCTGACAATGAATTCCTAATGTTAGCGCGCCACGACTCAGTATGTACCCGGACGCCATGTCGACCACCGACTGGTGTGTCGAGCATGAGTGAGTCGTTCACTTCTTCTTCTGCGTGTTTATTGGCGGATGGCGAACCAATGTAACGGTGCACACCGCCACCTGCTGTATAGGAGTATGCAGAATCATAGCGTAATACCGACTGTGGTTACTTAAAAAAAACAAAACAAACAGTTACAGCCTATTTCCTAAACCTGCCTGTCCTGTGTCCTATCAAGCCCCTTCTGATTTCCCTGGAGTCCTGTCCTGTGCGCGGTATACATTTTAAACTCCATTCCTGTCCTGTCTCATGCACAGTACTTCTTAATGTCTCCCTTTCTGAATTATATATTTTATGCATCATGTGTTCCACATCTTCCAGAGCGTTACACCACTGACACAGTTTGGACCCCATCTTTTAAATGTCTTCTGTATATTATAATAATGCCTCCCGTTGTCATATTTATCACACTCCTTTTGCAAGGCATTTATTATGGCTGATCTAATCAATGATTTTTAACACTCTCGCCTACCATAAGCTACTTTAATCACTTCCCCATCAACCTGCGTGAGAGCCTTCTTTGCCAATGTATCTGCTTTCTCGTTCCCGTTCACACCCATACAAGCAGGGACCCAACAAAACCGCACAACCAAACCTGCCCTTTGCCACATCAAGAGCATAATATGAATTTCCAACATGAGATCATCTCTAATCATTTACCTTGCTGTCGGACCTCTTGAGAGCTGCTGCTGAATCTGAACAAATTACTATTTTTAGCAGCTGCACTTTCTCTGCCGACTGAAGACCTCAAATTAATGCAATAACTTCTGCTGAAAATACTGACAAATTGTCAATCTGAGACATATATTTAGATTAAATTCTGGTGTATATATACACACTGATTCCCACATGTCCATCATCAGGGTTCTTTGAACTGTGAATACTGTCAAAAATCCATGAAAACGCCTTCTAACTTATTTTATGTTATCTGAAACTGACTTCCCTTTATCTTCCAGTTGTAAATCTACATAAGGGTCTTGGGAGGATCTATGGAGGAACATTACTTAGAACCACAGGACTGAAATTGAACCCATTCATACCATAATCACCTGTCACATACTCCCAGCAGTCACTAAGAACCTCAGTGGTGGGCTGTTCTCTCCCACATCCTTTTAGTGGCACCCAGTAAGCTACTATATTTGAATAGCATAAAATTGGGAAGTGATCGCTACCTACCGTGGACAGGTTTAATACTCCCCACTCACTTGATCTTGCTAAATGAGTGTAAGATCTAAACTTGTGTTGACATAAAGTCTATTATTGTCTGTTCCGCAGTTGGCGGTAAAGCCCCTGGATGCATCTTCTTCTTCGTCTATAGCGCCGTGAAGCTAGAAGAAGAACAATACGCTGAGATTAGAGTCAGAATTTTGAGATTAGAGTCAGAACTCGAAACAAATGTTTGCATGTGGCCCTATTGGCATATTGGCGCGTCACTGCTGTTAAACTGGAAGAGCAGGATGGAGGATGGAGCTGCTCAGCTCATTAAATAGTGAAGGCGGGGCAAAGTGAGCAACGCTGTGAGGCTGTAAACGCTGGCTAACTGCCAGGTAATAATTAGAATGGCTGGCTTTGTGCCAAGTGGAGCACAATTAACGTCATTAGTTAAAACTGTCCGACACGTAACAAGAAACCACATCCGGCCAACCAGACCGGTCCTACGCTAACGACCAAGCGTTACCATAGAAACAAACATAAACATTAAGTTGCGGACTGCTGAGGGAAATTCACGGGACCACGCGTCTTACAAACTGCTGGAATACACACGAAAGGACGAGTATAGATCGTTTCTATTGGTCCTGCTCGTTACCGTGGATCTATTTTTCGCGATGTCCAGCGCGGAAGGCCCGGATGAAGCGGTGACAGCGGCTCAAATGAAAAGTGGATCTTCTCTCGAAGGTGGAGTGGATGCCACGATAAAGGATGGAGCTAAAGAACGCAAAGAAGCTAAGGAAAACATACAAAGCCCACCAGGAGAGAGAGCGGAAAAACATTCTGGGCCACGAATGACCAAGAAATTCCTCAAAGACCATTGTAAGCAGAACAAACTTTACTCAACACCTTCCCTGAATGACACACTGTATCTGCATTTCAAAGGTTTCTCCACCATTGAGAACTTAGAGGAGTACACAGGACTGAAGTGTCTCTGGCTGGAAAGCAACGGGCTTCAGCGCATTGAGAACCTGGATGCCCAGACTGATCTGCGCTGCTTGTTCCTTCAGCAGAACCTCATACAAAAGCTGGAAAATTTTGAGCCTCTGAAAAAGCTCTGCAGCCTGAATGTCTCCAACAACTACATACACATCATAGAGAACATCTCCTGCCTCCCTGACCTCAGCACGCTGCAGATTGCCCACAACAAGCTGGAGACTGTGGGGGACATAGAGCATCTGAGTCGGTGTCTGGCAATCAGCGTGCTAGACATGTCTCACAATCGGTTGTGTGACCCCGAGATCCTCCTCGTACTTGAGGCCATGCCAGATCTGCGGGTGCTAAGTCTGGTGGGAAATGAGGTGGTGAAAAAGATCCCAAACTACAGGAAGACCATCATTCTGCGCCTCAAGCAGCTCACCTTCCTCGACGATCGCCCCGTGTTCCCCAAGGACAGGGCATGTGCAGAGGCTTGGTCAGCGGGAGGGCTGGAAGGGGAGCGCAGAGAGAGGGCGCAATGGGAAACACGAGAGAGGAGGAAAATTCAGGACAGCTTGGACGGCATGGTGCATATTCGAAAGAAAGCCCAGGAGAGACGACGACTTCGAGAGCTACAGGAGAAAGGTTTCAACTTTCACAACCATAAAATACTACTCTCGTTTCCATTTAGAGTAAATATGGATTTGCACATTTGAACGGCATAATGTGTTTCATTTCAGGGGCAACTGAGGCTTCCACCACTCCGGAGACTCCACGTGAGGAAAACAACACCCAGATATTGAGTCCATCACAAGGAGAGCCGATCCAAGCCTTTGTGCAGGACAGCCTGGATGCACATGAAGAGTTCCTGCAGCATCAGGCAACACGGGGGCCCAATGAACATGGGCCAAGCAGTGAGAATCAAGATGCAGAACAGCTAGGTCAAGGGTTACAGAGAGAGCAGTTAGACACAGATGACCAGGACAAATCGCAGATGAAACAGCCAGTGAGAGAAGAGAAAGAAGGGGTGAATCCAGAGCACTCGGCACAAGAGCAAGAATGTGTTGCGGGACAGAAGTTGGAGACAGAAAAAGTGGAAGATAACAAACAACAACAAAGCCAGTCACGTGTAACCCAGTTCATGAGAAATGAAATGGAGAGAGAGCCTGCAAACATGAGTGAGCAGTCTGAAAAGAAACCACCCTCTCTGGTCGGGGCAGCTCCACCTGCAGCAGACAAAGTTGTGCCAGCTCATGGCCCTGGACTATTGGTTACAGAACTGGAGGATGCAGAGCAGCTGGAAACCATTTACCTGCCACTAGAGCGCTCGCTGCGTATTGATGACCTGCCTGATCTGGAGGATGTGGACACAGAAGACTTCATAGCAATGCTCTCTTCTCAGCAAGTGTCCAAACCCAAAATAGAGGTCATATCACGAGGCAATGATGAGGATGAACCAATTGGGAATCAAAGTGAGGGCATCCCCACCTTTGGTCCAGATAAAAATTCACTGTTCTTAGTGAGTGGCTGCGACAAATCAACTAGTCTCTCTAACAAGTCGACATCGTTGGTGTATCCAGAGGATGGGGACGCCCTTGAGCCACTGATTTTTGAACCAGCGAGAAAGTCCAACACGAGCCAAACCACCTCTCCACCGCGCTGCCTGATTGAGGAGCTGGAATGATGCTTTCAAGGGTTAGAGCACTTTTGTCAGGTGAAAGTGATGACACATAATACATAGTTTTATAGGATGTGGCTTCAAACTAAATATTATGTCATTTAAATGCATCAATAATAAAAAAAACAAACAAAAAAAAACAGGACAACATGTCATATGTATGGTTTTACTAAATTGTATTTCACAGTTCAAGTTACATATTACTCCAGCCGCAATAAATATTCAACATGTTACACAAATTGCAGCTCCATTTTCCTATTTTGGTCAACTGTGCTATACTGGATCTCTGGATGAGTTCTTTCCAAAGCTCTTGAGAGACATGAACAAATATTTACAACAAGTCATGCTTAGCATCGAGCAAGAAGATTTGTACTAAAAACAAAAACATGAGAAAACATGGGACAGGATGAAATAACAGTGAAAAAAAAATAAAACTGTACATGTATTAAATAAACAAAATCAAAATAGCAGCCCTGTGGGAAACAGGCCTTGTGCACAGGGGTCACGGTCCTCACACGGGGACTGAGTGCAGCGCATAGCTAATATTTGACACATAGAATAAGGGAGAGTACGTTGTTCTGGCATGTTGATGGTAGAAATGCAGGCCGGCTCTAACGTCGCAACCACACCCAGGTGTTGACGAGCCAGAAAGCTACAGTGACCGAGTACAGGATCATCTCTCGCTTCGCTCGCTCCTTGTTCTCCTCTTCCAAATGCTGGAGTCTCCGGTTCAACTTGATGAGCTGTAGACACATCATTTAAAAAATGTTTTCTCAGCCACGGGGGTTCCACGACTAGCTCTCGCACCACAAACTGAACATATAATGGACACACACACACACACTAAGAACTAACCTGACGTCGAAGTGTTGTTGCATCAACCACGGTCATGTCATCAGGCCCCCCATCCAGTGTGGCTTCATATGTTGATAATGCAAGCCTGGACAAGAGAACAGTCACTTTGAAAATTACATAATACAATCACATCATAGTGTATAAATATGGCACATTTTAGGAATATCGCGCAACTATTAACAATAGCAACACTGAAATACGCTACCAGGACCTACTCTTATTTCTTGACCTGAAATGAGAATGGAAGGTAGGAAAGGATGAGGAAAATGACAAAGGATCAGAATGAAGAAGATAGCCAGGTGAAGTTACCTGGATTCATGCAGGGGGTTGGAGCTTGAAGCCGACCCCCCTCGCAGTGATGGTTTGCTACAGGGGCGGGGAAAGACGGGGTTGGGAGAAGGGAAAAATAAGAGATAGAGCAACATACACATGGCACAAGTGTTGCATACATGCACACAGCTTGCATGTCCTTTGCATAACTACACTTTTTGTGTTGTCCTGCAAACCAACAGGCTAATATTTCTAGGTCTTTTACAATGTCTTAACACAAGTGCTCCTTTGATTTGATTATTTCTTTAAAGCTCTAAAGCTTTGGTTTTCAGGAACCTGTTTACAGTTTATCCCTTAGAAAATGGAATCATTACATTTTTTCCAAAGTGAAATCTAAATTTAAAATGGTTGAAAGGCCTAGATTAACTTAAACAAGTGGGTCAACACAGTCATCTACTCCATCAATAGCTTGGTCTAGATTGACATGTCTTGCAGTAATGGCCTGAACCAAAGAGCCATAAATTGGAACCGTACATAAGGCAAAATGGCTACATTTCATATTGTGATTGTTACACGGTGTATTAATATTGTTACTGAATGTTACAAATAGTCAAGAGAATGGTCATATGAGCTTTCCACACAAACACTCCCAACCTTCCAACAAAACTAAGAGCCAAACAACATTTCAGAAACACCAACCCCTTTCCCTAAAAACGGGGACCCGAAGAGCAGAAATCAAAGTAGATTTAATGAGACTTTTAAGAAGCAACGACAGCTGGTGCAGTCCGTGTTGCCCTCTCTGACCAATATCTAGTAAGCCATTTTTTTAAAAGCAAAAAATGACCAGAATATTGGGCGGTCACCTGCGAGGGTTCTCGTCCAAGACCTCCAAGACTTGCTGGTAAGCCCGACGTGTAGTGGTCTGGATGAAAGATAGAACACCGCTAGCGCTGTACAGATTGTGTTCTTCTTCGGGCATGGTGAGAGGGGGGCAAGGGTGGACACTGGCTGGGGGGGACAGGGTCGCACTGCTCAGTGCCCACCATTAAGAGCAGCAAATTCAGAGGAAAAGGGAGGAAAAAGACAAAAGAGGGAATAAAGGAAGGAGAGAAATGAGGAAAACAAACTGTCCTCAACTTCACTGACTTTGTGAAAATTGCAACTGAGTGAAAGTAAAAGCAATTTTGCAATAACAGATATAGATTTAACCAACCACTAACAGCGCTTTACTAAAATATAATACACCCAACAAAAAACAGAAACGGAAAAGGAGATGTGAGCTAAAAGAATTGGCGAGCAAATTATTCCAATGTTGATTAGATTACTCAAGACAGACCGCTGTCTATTTCACCGTTGAAGCCACACAAGAGCTGGTGACCTTATCAATAGTACCAGGACGACGCATGCAGTTGCACTGAGGAAAGTGATGACATGAAGTGTTTTTTGCCACAGAATTAAGAAAATAGTTAATATATATGCACTTTATTATGTATCAGTCCCACGCTGATACTTATAATGTTCTACCTAAAAAACTAAAGCTACAGAGCGCACAGTGTAGAATAGGTCTACGTTCAAATAAGAAACGCTAATCCACGCATGCTTGGCATCTGAATAGCTTTGCATTAAAAATTTATAGCCTGCACCAGAAGTTTCCTTTAATGGTTTTTCATTTTGTCCTACAGTGTTGCAGAGAGGGTGTGTCTTTACACAAGAAATTACAAGAATTGCCATCCTTTTTCAGTAATCCTGAAATCAACATTTTAAAATCTGACAATGGTCAAATCAAAACTGATTAGTTAAAAGCTTTTAAAATCATGGTGTTAATGGATTACTGTCAGTGACAAAAACAGCTGAAATCTGCATTAACACTGAAACCAGCAAACGCTCTCACAACACCAGTGACCACAGACAACCAGCTAAGTCACAAAGACAAGGACAAAAGAAAAAAAAGAACCAAAAGAAAGATGCAACATGCTGGTGCATGCATATAGGAGATACGATGGAGCTGTTACCAAGCTGACGGTGGAATATCCAGGACAATACTCACGCAGAATCGTTGTGTACCAGTTGACTGTTTTGACGGGCAGTTGCATTCTCACTGGCTGAGCGTTCACGCCGTAATCGTCCCTGGGGCCGCATCTGCAAAGAATAATGACAACTGGTTTATTCAGGTTATGGTTTACTGTATAAAGGAAATTATGTGTCAATGAGTGGATTCAATGCAATGTCCATTTGTTTTATCACTTACCACCTCCTCGCTGGCTGGAGCTGTCCGCTGCTCCTCTTCCAGGAAGTCCAGAGGCTGCTCATTGAGAGTGAGGACCCTGGGCGGAGTCTTCAGTGATAGGGTTTCTAGTGGCGTTGACTGGATTAGGTCCAGGTCTCTGGGTCTGGGGAACTGGTGATCATTGCTGTCTCCTGACAAAGTGGTGTGAATTGGGTGTTTCAAATGAGAGACTGATGCATACTTCACTTAATTTAAACAACTGCTAAAGTTGGAAAGGTGTGTAACAAAAGAGTGTGCATGTAGATTTTTTGTTTCAGTCTTAAATAACTGGACACGATACTAATGCTGATCAGTAAATGGGCCTCTAAAGGACAGACAAAGTCCTGAGCCACTGATAGAGGGATATATGGCATCTGTCACTGGTTGTATCATGTATACAGCCCTACATTGATACAATGTTTAACAGCACACTAACCTGAAACCACAATTCTCTCTGGGACTTGCATTATGACACTGTGGGGGACCTCCTGAAATCCAACATTAGGGTCCTCGTGGGCGTGAGGAGCCACTTTGAGCATTTCAGGGATGCGCATCCTCTGGCTGATTCCTTCGGTGTACTCCAGCTCATACTGGATACGGTTCATCTCCGCCATCTCTGCCGTGGGGGAAGGGAATGCTGCTCCGTTCATCTGGATGGGTGGAATGATTTGTTCAGCAACACAGAGCTAATTGTTAGTCACAGAAAGATCAGACAGGGTAGACTACATGCCAAGACGAGAGACCAGTGTGCTCTGATACTTTCATTTTCACTTCTGCTGGACTGCATCTTGTTAAACTGAAGCTACTATACATCACATCACAAAACAAGAATATCTACAAGGATCTCCTCAGAAAACATTGGTGCAGCTGATGAGCTGTAGGCGGGGGTTAGAAATGGAAATTTGCTTGTGGCACTATCATATGATGATAACGTCATGACTTTACAAACGGACAGAAGTAAGCTACATTAACTAGTTTGGCAGCAATCTTGACTGTATCAGATGAGAGCTTCTGCAGTTACAGGATGTGTCTGACTGTTAACATAACAACAACGATGATACATATAAGTGGCTAATGCTAGTGAAGGCAACACGTTAGTTATTTGATTACATTTTAAACCATTCAGTTACAGCCATTTGTAAAGTGGCACTGTCCAGCTCGGCGGTTCAAGCGACTGTTTCTTATAAACAGTGTTATGAGAAAATCCTGAAGCTAACGTTAGTTTTGGTTCGACAACTAGACAACAGCTTAGCGCCATTTCAAGCTAGCGCGTAAGTTTCGGTTTCTTACCGTCTGGTTTGTTGCTAAGGACTGCTACCGCTCTAAAGAAGAAGTTATTTATTAAGTCCTAAAGGAAATAAAAACGTCTAAATATACCGAATGCTACAGCTAGGTATGACAAATGATGAAGCTGTCGGGCAGCTCCTTGTGTTGATATGAGAGAGGAACTCCAAACAGGAAGTACCACAACTCAGGAGGAAGTGACGTCACTTGTAGCGACCGCTGAAATTAAAAGCAAAAATATGAGATTGTGTTTCATTTGGTCCAAGTTTATTGTGTATTTATTTTATCGATATGCAAATAATAGGGGTGACTAATAATTCAATGTATTCTAATTTTTTCAATTTATCTCAACAATATTTCAGTTCCCAACATTACTTATTACATTAATGCAGGCTATTGTGTATATTTGTGTATGCCTCATATTGAATGATATTCATAATGTATAAGTATTCTAGGTTTTTTATCGTTTCTTATTTATACTATGCATCTGTTTTCTGTACTTCTTTTTGTTCTTTGTCACTTTAATTTTCCTTAATCAAATCTAATATTTAATAAATAAATAAAAATGTATATAATGTAAAATGTCATCATATAAGTTATGAATGTTGAATTAATGTATACATATATACATTAAGATAATGTCCTCAGATCTATCTTGTGAGTGTGGTAGGTTACTGCGTATTGGACTTCATTATACTCAAAGGCGTTTCTTATATATTTCTCTAATGCTTAATCCACCCTCATTTTCCTACACAAAGGGGACAGATTTTCTCAATACAACACATTTCTAAGAAAACTTTCGAGAATTTCTTTTGATACAACTGAACATTTCTAGCACACCATGCATTTATTCCAGAGATGATATGAAATCATGTCTGGGTGTGTTAATAATAGGGATCGCACAGGTCAATGTCGCAGGGTGGGGGTGTTTGGAGGTGGCCCCTTAGTGACTGTGGGTGGTGCGTTTACTAGCAGCCATTCAAAGGCTGCAATTGACATAAGACAAGTCGTCCCTCTGCTTAACCAGTAAACGGGAAATCGCGTCTGGATCTCGGGAGAAAGGTTATCAATGCAAGACAAACAGCAACTTTTGAGTCATGTCTTAAGGCGGACTTCCATAAATGTCATTTGATGCGCCGATTGTGAACTTGTCTCCGTGTCTGTAACAGGCTGAAATTATGTTCCCCGATATTTTGCGTGTGATATTATTCTGCACCATGCACATCGCATCGTCTCTGGAGCTGCAACTTGGCATGTAAGTGACGTGTTGTAACATAGATCGTTTCTGCTGCTTTACTCTGCGCTACGCCTGTTAGATTGTAGTGTAACAGTCAGGTGAATGAGAGCGTTTTACGTTGAGCCTGCATGCATTTAAGTTGCACAGGAGCAACGTGCCATACAATGCACTAAACAAAGAGACAGTTATTCACATAGCCGAAGTTTTGCAATATAATTATTTATCTTTTGCTTTCGTCTGTAATTCTGTTACGTTCGTTTACTCTGTCCAATGCCCACTAGGCGTCGCTCTTTCAGGTCCCCTATGAGGATGGATCTGTTTTATAGCACTGCTGTAACGTGCCTCTGCATAGTAGCTTCCAATGGATGTGATTTTTTTTGTTATTGTCTCTACCAGAGATTTCTGAATTTAAATAGACTGATTGAATGAATCCTTTCCATTACAGGAGAAGCCGAATACTTCCTCAAATTAACGTCAGTCAGGCTGCTCTGTATTGATGCCAGATGGTTTGTGGAGGAGGACACCTCTGGATAGTTAAGGATACCTGCTCTGAAAACATAGGCAGATGCAGGTTACTCATGATAGAGTGCTGTACAGTAGCAAATCTCTGTGCTGCACAATGAACATGTACACAGCAGTGCATGCACATGAATTTGCAAACAATTCTGGAGGAAAACATTCATTTCCTGTGGAATTTAATTGGTTGTTCATTGCGTGCTGTAGGAAGTGTCCAAACCATTGACGTTTTGTTTTTCTGGACCTTAATCAAGCATACTGCACCAAACAGGAAGCTGTATAAATGTTTGACAATGTGTGTGACAAGCTGATGTTCATGAACATGTGTAGAACATGTGGAGGTTTTCCGTCTGTTGGAATACATGCATCCGCTCTGCAGCAGGCTTGCTTTTTTTTTAAATGCTGAACTTTAAGTCTAAAACAATATTTTTGATTTCACCTGTCCATCTCTTTCTCATTTTTATGTGTTTTCCATGCAAAGGCCAAATGTTTGTACTGACGAGGAGATGTCCATGTTGGGGGCCCGTCAACCTTGTGTCCAGGCTTTTACCCGAATGGTTAAGGTGTGGAAACAGGGCTGCACCAGCCACAGATGGTGTATGGGTTATGAGAGAAGGTGAGAGCAAAAATACTTTCACAATGAATACACACTTTTTTACTGACTGTTTCCATTCCATGAAGACATCTCATTCATGACCACAGCTGCAGTAAGTGAAGTTGCAATGGAGTGTTTTACACATACTTACTGACACCAATGCATAAGTCTGAGATTTTCTGGTCACGTGCCATTCCCACTTATATACTATTATGTGACTATCACAAATTTTCTCCTCCTCAGGACAGCATACTACACAGTGTACAGGCAAGTGTACAGCATGGATTCACACACAGTCTATAAGTGCTGCCCTGGCTGGACTCGGAAGGGTGGAGAGATGGGCTGTCTGCATAGTGAGTAATAACATTTTGCATACATATATATCACATAGGGCATTGAACTGGAAAATGTAAATTACATTAGGCAGGAATGTAGCCCACTGATGGAGATCATCATCATCCATACAAATGCACACAACCATGAATACATCAGAAGCCTTATGATATGTTATATGTGGTATTTGCAGGGACGTGTGGTGCCAATATATGTTTCAATGGGGGCCAATGTGCAGAGGCCGGAGCCCAGATATGTCAGTGTCCACTGGGCTTCAAAGGGACGCGATGCCAATATGGTGAGTTTTTATTCCCACCTTGGTTGTGTTTATAAACCTGCTCCATTTCTTTGCATTGCAGGCGTTCATATACAGTATACAGTAATGAGCTGACTGCAGCTTTGCGAGTCAGCAAACTGACTTACATCTTCAGAGGACAACATGTTGTTGCTTTTATAGGTCCAGTTTAGACCTTAATCTTTCACTTTGTAAAAAGCAGAATGAGCCTGTATTGGAGCTGTGATTAGTTGAGGCTGCTCTGTGGGCGTCTCTGGGTAGTTAAAGGTAGAAGAAGTGCTCTCTGGGAGGAATGGTTTCTTTTGAAGGCTAGAGCCTGGAGCGCTGTGGCTATCCCATCTGAGCCTCCACTCTATAAAAACTGTAAAGTTACTGAGAGTATATGCAGTTCTGGTGTCATATGGTTAAGAAAGTAGAAGCCCAGAACAAATGTTTTCACGTATGACAACATTTCCCTTTAGGAATGGTATTTCAAAATGTCTGTAATATACTAGATTACTTGAATTAGTTTTTATGTGTGACCAAGCAACTTAAAGGAATAGTTCAACATTTTGGGAATATGGAAATACACTTATTTGTGTCCTGGTGAAGAGTTAAATGAGAAGATCGATACCACTCTTATATATGTATGTAAACGTGAAGCTACAGCCAGCAGCTACTTAGCTTAGCTTAGCATAAAGACTGGAAACAAGGGAAACAAACTACACCTACCGGCACCTCTAAAGCTCCCTAATTAAGACAGTATATATTGTTTGTTTAATCTGTACAAAAACTGAAGTGTAAAATTGACAATAACTAGGCATCTGTCATCACTGAATGGTAAACGCTTACAGTAACAAAACTTTAATGCCCCTCTTGTCTCTGAGCATTGTCTCGTCAGTGTCTGTCCTTCGCTGTCCAAACTCCTGCAGTCTAAGTCATGATGCAAACAGGAGGATGGTTGTTAGTGTTTTGGAAGACCCCTGCTGAGATAGAATGGTGAACAGAGGATATTTGGTTCCTGTCCCTCACATTCGTGCAAACACACTCACACACACACACACACACACACACAAACAGCAGAGGCTTTCCCGGGTTGATTTTTTCACTTTCCCAAGAGAAAGGGCCTGCCTGCCAGTGGTTTAAAACAGTTCTTCCTCTTGCTCAGACATTTCACAGGAACGTGTCGTTGTTAGTTAGAGGCAGTTCTCCCGTGCGTTTGTTTTGACATGGGCTCTTTGGATTTCACACATCGGAGCGACAGATCAGGCACAGATAAAGACATTAGAGCTAATCAGGCAGCCACTAGGTTTCTCTTTCCATCTTGCACATCCTGTGCTTCTGTCCTCCTCAGTGAGAACTCATCTTAACTCTTTTTGTAAAACGTTTTACCTTCTCTCATCTCTCGAGACAGATGTATCCTCGCTCCTCTGCCAGAATCATTATACAAGGAGAAAGTCAGCCAAGCTCCTGTGTCCAGCCAGGTTCCTTCTCTGAGCCGCTGCTCGGTGCAGAGGCACATGCACCAATAATCCTGTGTTGTAAGGGTTTGACGCCAGGTGTTGAGTTTAGAGCATTTTAGCTGTATTCTCTCGTTTCAGAATCTCATGGAAAAACCTTTGGAAAATCTTGCAAGGTCCTTGCCATAATTAACATTTGCTTTGTTGTGTTTCTTTAATCCAATGTATTTAAAAAAGAATCTAATGGGTCAATTCAGATTCTATGAAAATCTTGAGGGAGGCTTGACTACACTAACAGATACTACGCTCTCATCTACATTGTTATATAAAGGCAACATTATGGTTTTGCTATGCTTGACCTAGAGTGACAAAATACCTGTGGTAAATAATATTATGTAAGACCTTAGCTTATGACAATGTCGTGCAGAGAGAAGTAACAACAGTGTGAAAAGTTGAGGTTTGTTCCTTAACTGCTAAAACAATTACAGGAATACACAAAGCTTTGGGGACATTTGGAAAACTCATCCATGAAATGGTGAGAGCATAAATGTGAAAATCACGTCTGGTAGTTTGATCGAGAGCTTTCTGTTAACACACGCAATGTTGAGAGATCATGGGCAAAATAGCATTATCATTAACATGGGGATATAAGAACCAGTAGCTGCTGATAAGTAAGGTGGTGAATAATCATTAATGATATGGATAAGACTGACCGCCAAATATTTAGCAAAATACATACTGGCAGAAAATAACATACTGTTTTGGCACCCACAAGGGTGACTTGTTCTGTTTCCATATAAGGGAAGATGGTTGCGAGAGAAATGTTTACAGCTAAAACTCACTGGAAAGCAGCCGAATATGTATCAGTGGGCCACTTCCAAAAAACCTCGATCTATTCCTTGATGGACAGACTTAGCAGGAAGACCAGGAAACTTGCTGTGTGTACATTGGGTATAAGGCATGTACTGGACATTCCAGCATAATTATCAAGAGAGACTGAACCCTCGCTCAACCCAGGAACCTGTATATCTGCATGTGCACGCAGGGTTTCACCAGGGAATCGTCTTCATTATTAGATTTGCATTGTGAGCATTAACATTCCACAGTGACAGACTTATTACTGTCCTGCATTTGATTCATGTATGGAGGAGAAAAAGCAGATACGGTAGAGAGAGGCAGGAATTTAGACCTATGTAGATTTACCTTGGAGTAATAAGTTAAAGACAGTTTACCTCAAAGTTTGGTCATGAAGGTTTTTTCACAAGGCTTCATCAGATTTATTATATGTTGTTTCCTGCATGGTCTTTTCCTTTCCCATGTGGTCTTAATCCTGCTGCATGTATTTCCTGTAGTATTGTAGTGTGTAAGTGTTTGGCATCTTTGTCTCTTGCCTGACCTACCTGATTTTTTGGGTGCTGGTCCATCTGCCAATCAACCTTTCTTTCCATTTGTATATTGTATGCTGCACTTATGCTGTAGCTTGAGGCAGAGCATTCTAGCTGCTGTTTCATGGCATAGATAAAATCATGGTCCTTTTGAATTTCTTAATAGAGTTTTGAATTCATTAATTAACTTCTTTATTTTGTCTTACTCAATGTTATTGTATCGTATTTGAGCATTTGTCTTTTGTCTTTTAAGTGTGCAGGTGTGCTTGCACATTTCTGTGTGTGTTGATGCAAGCTGAAAGTAAAGCAGCCGTATTAGATATTTTAATTTTAACAATGGATCACAAGACTAACTAGTGATGAACCCGTAGAGAGTTTTCACCGGACTCTGCCGTTGCCCTCAGCTCTACGGAGCTTTCCAGCATCTTTGAGCTTATTGCTTAATGTTTCTGCTCAGCAACTTGACTGTTTTGGTTCACTGTCACTGCTTTCATCAACTTTGTTTTCAGCCACAGCAGGCAGCTGTTTTCAGCACCTGCCCAGCATAGTACAGCGCACACAGAAAAGGTTAGCGACTACCTAGTGAACATAGTGGAGCGTTTAGCAGGTAAAGAGCCAGATATTTCTGTCAGGAATTGGCTGAGATCAAAAAACAGAGCTAAAAGAGAGTGGATATTGGACCTACATTTGTCAAGTGGACAGAAACACAACTATCAATGATAATGTGTTAATAGGCAACTGTTTGCTAACAAGCTCATCAAATACACTTGTGTTCATACATTAGTGTTTTGTTTATAGCTTCTTTCCGCTGCCCCCAAGTGGCCGACAAAATCAGTTACTGCAGGTTTAAATAATGTGCTTCCGTTTGAGACTGGGAAAGAAATACTTTTTTGGATCATTGTGTATGTGGCAAATTATCGCTCACTATCACTATTAACATGTATGATGCTTCAGATAAATCATAAGGATGATGGATGAGAGGGGTTGCTGCAGAGACAACATATCAGTCTTGCCTTTTCGGCACAAATCACTCCAGCTGGACTTCAGTAGAGGGAGAACTGAGAACAGCCTGGTTCTGGTAATACTTAAAGTGAGAATCCGTGCTCTGCGCCCTCTCCCCTCTTTTCAGCACTCATCATGAGTTGACCTCTTGAACGTTACTCTTTTTGGTATCCCTGCCAAACTGTGGTTATAGAGCCCACTGTATGTTGTGGGGGCCGACCGACCACCTGCTTCCAATCTTTGATATGAGACAGAAGGCACCGTCCATGGAAATGTATGTCAGCCACCGACACCAAGGCCATGGTGTTGACACTGTGAGTTAATAAACAGCCTAGACGCAGCCCAGGCATGTGCTGAGACACTGGAGCCTGCTCTGTAGTTGCATTTAGCCCTGCTTGTGAATCCTATTCTGTCTCACTCTATTAAGCCTTGGATTGGCTTTGCTTTGGTTAAATTGGTGAATGGGTCTGCATGAAATTAAGAGAGCTCGGGCTCAGTGTGAGGACAGAAAGCATCTGGCCCTCACTAAAGAAGCCAGGCTGTTTTCAGAGCACTTTATAGTGGAGTGATTATGGGCAGCGCCTGGATCCTGTTGTACTGGACGTTTTAGCTATGCAATGAGACAGCTAACGACATGAGCAGATATTAGTAGTTTCTCACGTTTAATAAAAAACGGGGTGATTCAGGTTGTTATGATGCAGTAATAAATTAATTAAATTAATAAAGTATTAATAAAAGTGCTGTGGAAACACCACCAAGCGTTCGCTCTGGGGAACGCTGTAGAACGCCTGTGTTTGCTTCTATTGGATAAAATATTGAATGTATGTCCTTGAAAATCATTAAACTCTACATGTGATGGTTTTAATACAACAGCAGCTATCTGTGACTGTATCAAAGTTTGTAGTAGACTGAGATTTGGTGAAGTGGCCACATGAAGAGTGAGGGGCTCCTTGTACAGGCTTGAGGTGAATAAAACACTGGGGGAACATATGCTGACTCAGAGCTCTAATAAACTATATTTTCTTTCACATTCTGGAAGTAAGTGAGTTGAAAGATGCAGTCAAGTGAAAATTTCAAAAATGTTGCAGAGGAAACATAAATAAATATATATTAAGTTATGAAACACAGGGTGTAAAAGAGGATGTCTTAGTAGCTCCTGTGGTTGTTCTCACGGGTTTAGGGAACAGTGATGTCTTTTACAGGTCTGGAATGATCCTGCCACCTTACGTTAACTAACATACCATGCGTAGAGCTTATCCTGTCTGAGTCGTTCCATGCAGTTAGTTCCACTGCAGAGCTCAGGATCAATTCTAAGCATTCTCCTCATTAACATGAGCGTATTGATCATGCATTTCCCTCAGTAGTTCTCTGGCAGTGAGCGAAAAAGGACACGTTTGTAGGACGGTTATAGTTTCAGGCTAAATCATGTCAGATGAGGTTAGCGCATAATTTTCTTTGTAATAACATTTATGCACCAAACTCTCTTGGTCTTAACACTGTTAGATCCTGGATAATGGACCCTAATCTAAAGGCCCAGTTATCAGATTAAAGGGCTTCACATGTGTAAAAAGTGTGCAGCAGACTGTGTTTTGACTTAAGATATGATGGGAACCATATGGTTATAGCGATGACAGGACTTTTAATATGTTTTGGTCTCATTTCAATGATTCCTTTAACCAAAATTTAGTCGCTGTAGCTGCCGTGGTGCTTAAGGTTTTGAGGTGTGGATGGCATGGTGTTTTTTGTTTTCATAAAGATATGCAGCGCAGACCTCATGATTACCTCTGACAGGTTGGTCTTTGCTTTGGCTAGCAGCTCTCTCGTTTTGCATATTAGAGGTTACTGAAATGGTTCACTGAAAACTGTATTAACAATGTAAGCCCTTTGGTCTGGTGTAATATGAACGTAACCATTGAGTGATCTCTACTTTTCTCCTTAGACATTTTCTTTGGGCACCCAGAACTGTACATGGGCAAAACCATTTAAAATATATTACTTAAGGAAATCATTTATGGTAATGGACAGCTATTGAAAACTGAGACTGCCAGTGCAGCTTCTGGCAGAACACGACAGTCCTCCCAGTAATGGATACAAGCTTTACTGAACCACTAGAGCCGTGGTTTGAGTGTTCTCTGCCATACTGAAAAGGCAGTAGAGTTGAAGATTTAAAAAGCTAGGTGGCTTATTGTTTCAACCAAAGCTGCTGTGATAAAAGTACAATAACATATTAGTTTCCTTTACATTCAAAATCAGCTGAACAATGCGACATGTTGACTAGATGAAAGTGAATCCACCACATGGTCAGGATGAGGAGTTCTATGATGCAAAAGGAGAGGATGTCTTCCTGGAATCATCCTGTAGATAAAAAATACATCTGTCTAGAAAAATATTGAGTCTAAGATGGCAGCATTCGCTTGTCATTTGCGAATATTGTTTTCTTTAAGCCCTGTGTACCTCCCCTTCCTGTTGTCATTCCTCCAGTTGGCCATTAACTGACTGACTCTGTGGATGTAGGAATCATATGCCAAGACACAGGCTTGAAGGTAGCTGGCCTGGCAGGAGGATAGACTGGGCAATGTGGGTGCTACATGCTTAGCATAGCTATCAGAGGAAGAAGGTCATTAGGGACCTAATGGCTGCCATATGTTAGGGAAGTTCTCACACTAAACAAGCACACTCTCATTTCTCCAAATGCATTAAGGCACCATTGTTTAGCAGGTTAACGCTGAGTGGTTTGGAGCTAATGATCTGTGTGATTGACCATGTGCTCCCAAGGCTCACCGTGAGATTCCTACAGTAACACTGGAGCGCTCTCAGATTAAAGGAGTTCATCCTCCTTGAATTTGAGTTGGCTATGCCTGTGTGGTGTTAGGCTTACGATCAGGAAAAATAAACTGGTAGGGATCCTTCAAGTGGGTATATTACAATCTTCCTCACTTTACTAAACGCTACTGATAATGGCCTTTAAGCAAGGTAGCTAAAGAAATATTATCTTATTTTGACCTTCATCAGTCAGAACGCTGGATAAATATCTGACTTTTGGACCCAGTCTGCAGTTCTTTGACTACAGAACAACAGGGGTGAAGATGGTTGTTGTTCAGTATGAGCTTTTTGGAGTAACTTTATTAATGTTTTGCTCTTTTCAGAATATGCTGATTCCCTGATTTCCCTTTTGTTGTTTTGTAGAAGGCTTTCTTAGAGCTGAGCTAGCGAGCCCACTGTGAGTTGTGCGGACACACAAACCTTACCAGGGTTTAGACAAAGCTGAAGTTGTAAAAAAGGTGAATCAATTTTCATTTTGGGAACTATTGCTTTAAAAGGCACCCGCAGTTTGCATCTGGAGGACAGGTTAATGATAACATTTATGACAACGGCAAATAATATTGAAGCTGTAAAACTGAGTGCATGTGTTACATGATGTTTCTCAGAAATTGATTTAGATGTTGTTTCATGGTTATTTAAAGACATGGATTAAGGCCAGTGCAAGATTAAAATACATTTTTAATGGTATATATTTTATAAAGAATAACCATTCTAAATACTAATTACCCTTTTCTTTGCTGTGAGATGTCAAGTAGTCACATACCTGCTGAACATAAGGATTATACATCAACAGCCACATTTCATGCTTTCTGTGGAAGACATGTTTCTATCCTATCTATTGGTGAACCAAAGAGGATGACTTTTCCAGATGTAGAAGGACTAAGTTGACAAAAGGAAAAGGGCAGAAACGTAGACTTCAGCGGTAGGTGTCCAAGTATTGTTTCTGAATGCATTTGTTCATAAATATGTTCAATCTGGTAGAGTCAGCTCACTTGCAGACTAATGGGTTCTCAAAACCCAAGATTTTGTGATTAATAGCTGTGCATACTAATGTAGGACACTGTGCACACTAATTGAGTGTGCACTAATGTGCACACTTTTTAGAGCTTCCTCTAAAACTCACAGAAGGCCTTGAGTGGAATATCAGGTATATATCTCAGGTATAATGTTGACTGTTTATGTTCATTTCATCAGTTCATGACGTTCTCAGTTCAATTAATTTTGTGGTGATTTGTACTGAGCTGTGGTGAAACAAATGACCTTTTTATTATTGCTATAAAAAGAAGAAAAAAAAAAGTGAAAATATGTGCACAGCAAGTGAAGAAACGAACCCACGTAGGCTGTTCCATTTGATTCAAACATAAACTAGAGAGCCTCTGAAAGCCCCCATTATATTAGAGCATACATTCTGTGTTGAAGGGACAAATGGGAAACATGTGAGCTGCTGGAGTAAAGTGGTAGGAGTGTGCAACCATGTGGTCCAAAGTCTACAGGATTACTGGTTCTTCACACAGACACTGCAGTGAGAAGAGAAATACATGCAGTTTCTCACATTGCTAGTTACCCATCCAGCAGCTGATAAAACACTTAAAATGTGACTCTGCACCATCAAACACTTGCTCTGCGCTCCTCACTCTATTATTCTGTGCTTGAATGAGTACCATATGACAACTGGTATTCTTCCTCAGTGTTGAAAGCCATGATTGATTGTATCCCTTTCTCAAGCAAGCTGTCCATTTCATTCAATGCAACATCTTGAAAACAATCCCACTTTTGTCTCATCTGTTTTTGCTACTGAGCTTGTTTGTTGGAGTTTACTTTCCTCTCTCTGACAGGTTCCTTAAAGCTCCTCAGCGGTCTATGATTGACCTTTGACCTTTGAGCTTGTGTTTTTTCTAACAGCACTTGGTGGGCATTTCCTTCTGCTGCTTAAATGTTCTTTAAAGTGACCAGAAAGCAATGTTTTCTGTCATTCTAGCCACCTACTGTACCAAGATGAAATCAAAGTATCAGGTGTAAAGAAATAAGGATTGCTGTTATTAACATGCTTTTAAGCTTTGAACAACAGCAACATACTATTGGTTGATTTGTGCATCTCCAAATAAAACAAGAAAGAGTTTATAGCCATGCTAGCAGCTCTGTATGGCTGGACTTAGTTAGACACAACAGTGTTTTAAGCTAAATGCTAACATCTAGTATGCTAACATGCTCACAATGACAATGCAAAGATGCTGATGTTTAGCAGGCAAAATGTTTACAGTGTTCACCATCTTAGTTTAGCATATTAGAATGCTAACATTTGCTAATTAACACGAAATACTCCTTACAGCTGAGGCTGATGGAAATGTCATCAGTTTTGCAGGTATTTGGTCAAAAACCAAAAAACAGGACAAATTAAAATGTCAACCTCATGGTGGTGCTAGATGAAAAGTCAGAGGAGCTCCAAAGTGGTTACAAAGTGCTGAACCGAGTAACTTACTGACTCATAGTCTGACAAACATTGACCAATGTTCATATTAACATAAGTGACGGTACGCTGAACCTGAGAGCAGTGGTTGATTAGATAATTGGATCCAGACCAAACATGTGACATCAAATGTGCGACTTTGTGGTCTCCAAGGCCATTGCAAAGATGTAGGAACAAAACAGTAAATGCACACATCACAGGAGCACTGTAGCCTCAGCAATGTACATCTACAGAGATAATAAATAATCTTAATATACAATGAGTTTTTGTGGCCCGACATTCTCATCTTGCAGATTAGAATGATGAATGCACCACTGGCTGTGATAAGGCCCAAAGAACTGATGGAGCAAAGGAAATGGGAGTGAGCCTATCAAATCATCAGGTGGAATGTCTCAGCACTGAAAAAGTACAGCTCACGGCCAAACTGTAGTTGTTTTATTAGATGGCTCTACTGCAATAGTCCTTCTGATGTTAAAAAGAGCAGTCGAAGAAGGTTTCCTGTTATGACAGTTCTCATTTGTCCGCCTTTGGTTTATTTGAAGGGTGAATGTTGCAATGTTTTTGTGTCATTTACGGTTAAATAAAGCAGCTTGCAAAATTGATTGTTAAGATGTAGGTTTTCAGAGATGAACAACGCAGACTATTTTGTTAAATTATATTTTTGCCAGCCCAGCTGTGATAATACTAGACATACTATAGACAAGCTGTTTTGGTAAGCCACACTCATTTTCTATGTGAATTTGTTACAATAGGAATGTGGGAATAAAGACTTAGAGAATTCCAGGAAATACAAGTCATTCCTGCCAGAGACTCAAATTCCATCCAGTTAGCAAGAAACAGTTTCTTTTTCTAAAAATTGAGGTCTGAGATCTAAACCTTCCACATTTATTGAACAGCGTTTTTAGAGACATGCCACGCAGCTGAGGCCTGCTGATTCAGTTATTGATCTTCACTTTCTTTGTCTAATGTTTTTAACATGAGGGGAATGGGCACACTGTTGAAGATTTGTTGGTTTATTTAATGGCAAAGTACTTCAAATCTGGGGGGGGGGGGGGGGGGGGGTTAAAAAGGGAGGAAGAGCGTGGGTGCGGGTGCAAATTGGAAAGGGGAGGTACTTTCAGGGGGTGGACATGAAAT
>JAVQJF010041882.1:0-30090 GCA_036023855.1 Gadopsis marmoratus
GTAAGAGTTTGAATAAAACTACCTTCTATTTTTGTAAACATTGGGTTTGATGAGACCTCAAATTTTTCAAATGTTTTATTGATGGTAAATAAACCTGCCCTCCTGACTGAAATCATAGGGTAGTTAGCAAAGTTAGAAATGCCTATCTCCCAATCTGTTTTCTGGTCAAGAATTTGAACCGGCAACTTTCGGCCTAATTGCCCACCCATTATTTCTACCTGCCCACCCAAATATAGCAGGCTAGAACCGGCACTGGCTGTCTGTCTCTCTGTGTACATAACACATATAAACATATACAGCTCTGGAAAAAATTAAGAGAGCACTCCAGATTTTCCAAATTTTCCAAATTTGCCAAAGTTCATTTTACTCAAACACATACCTATAAATGACGTATAACCTATAAATTCAGCCCTGTGACTGACTGGTGACCAGTCCAGGGTGTTCCCCGTCTCTCGCCCAATGTCAGCTGGGTATCGGCTCCAGCCCCCCCGGCGACCCTCTGTGGATATGGATAAGCGGTATACATAATGGATGGATGGACATACCTATAAATAGTAAAACCAGAGAACTGATAATTTTGCAGTGGTCTCTTAATTTTTTCCAGAACTGTATGTTTATGAGTACCATCATGCTGAAATAAACCTCTGTGCCATTTTAAACTGACCATGTTTCGTGTTTCTGGGGTCACCGTTTGCCTAAGCATAACAGACAATATATTGTATTAGCGATATATGCGTACCTGCATCTCTGTGCCTGATTCAGGCATAACCAAAAGTTTTTGTATTGCATCCAAACCTCCAGGCCGTTGCATCCACCCACTGTATATCCATTCAGATACACATATACACTGAAAAGGTGATAAAAGTATACAATAACAAATGTTAAGGTTGGCATTTAAAAGAGCAAAGAGCACAGTTATAAAGCACAGCATCATCCACATGGCGACACATGGTATCGGCATGCATACACACAGCCCCATAAACTCAAACTATAAAACAAAGCACCTTGGGAATATGTTGTGTCTTCAGTTTGCCTGTGGCGACAACAACATTTGTTGAACTGAAAAGTCTCTTTTGCACATCATGATTATTTCCCATCCTGTCTGAACAGAACTCCCCCCCCACTTCCCACCTTCGTCTCTCTGACGTTTTCTTTGTTTATCTCACTAATTACAGCTACAGGTGAAAGGACCTGTGTAATAGCGATGGCTGTTTGTTCAAATCAATTGACTCGCCTGTTTTTGTCTGACATTCTCACATCTGTTTTACTGCCTCTGTAATTCACACAAATGTCACGCGTAGATTGATGCACAGGCAACTCTTTCTTTCAAACACGAACACATATTGAGGGAGTTCATTGTAAAGCTGCACACACGGACAGCATGGAGAGGGAAACTGCATCAGGTAGGGTGGAATGGCAGGTCATTAACTGAACCAGTGAAACGTGCATCCAGGCTCTGCTGCTCTGACCTGTCTTGGCAAAGAAGCAGACATCAGTGTTATCACGTACTCCGTTGCTCCAACCTTATTAGGACCATCTGGGGACTACATGCATGTGTATTTGTGTGTTTGTGCAAAATTGTGTTGGCCTTAAGGCACACACACACACACACACACACACACCTAAACACACCTAAACACACACACACACACACACACACACACACACACACAGTTGCCTTGGTTGGTGGCTGTGGAGAGGAAAGGGCAAGAATAGAGTGTTAGGCTTGACCTTGGTGGTTCTCAGTTGGGTTCCATTATGAGCAGGGCTTCAGTGCCCATACACTGTGATGCCTCTCAACCTCTGTGTTGTGACCCTTGTGCTTGTGAATGCTACAGATGAAAAGCAATTTTGGAAAATTGATGCACAATGTGTGATTGCAGATGAACATGACTTTAGCTTAGTTTTTTAGACCTGTGTAAAAGCTTAAGATAGCTCTGATTCCAGTGTGTGGATGATTTTTGTCTTTTATTCATGTAGATTTTTTTTGGTCTCCAGCATCCACAGGAACTCACTTAGATTTTGTGCTGCTAACTGTTGCTGTCCATGGTGCTGAACTAGTTTGTTACTTTTACATCCTCAGGACTGGGTGGGTTTCTCATTCTTAAATGTTCTATATTCTATTCCAACGCAGCATTCACATAACTTTGATCATCTATAATTTCCTTTATAATTAGGATAGGGTATCTTGTCCTATAGCACCCCTTTAAAAAGGGCACTAGATCACTATTTTATGCATATGCAAGTTAGCATGACAACAATAAACAGCATTATTACAGTAAACACCCATTTTGTTCTGTTTGTATTTTAATCAGCTTCATTAATCTTTATTAAAGGAGGATAAAGGAGAAAGCAACAGAAGGATAGAGAGTGTGTGGGTATGAGGCAAAAAGAGTGAAACAAAAGAGAAAAAGAAAAAACAAAGAAGGTTGTGAAGAAGCTATGTAAATGAAGGGATAAAAGCTGTTAAACTCTCATTTCTCTCTGCTCTCTCCATGACTAAGCAAAACCTTGAAGATGATGGCGCTGATCTCACATTCAGAATGAAATAGTCTCTCCATCGCTTGAGACTTTGGAGATAGTTATGAAGACGAGACAGTGGAAAATTGCTATTCTTAAGTTGCAAGAAGGGCCGTAAATCTTCACGCCGAGTTGTTTTTAAAACTAGCTTCTGCTCACATTTGAAAGAACAGAACATTCAATTTATCACGCAATGACCTTTTCTAAACGCAAAATGATTGGATGCTGTTTCGGGTCGTTATGCTTTTGCTACACCTTATCACACTGGAAAATGCTACCAAAAACAAATTGGTGGGATGAAACAAATTGCTTTTCAGTCTCTTTTCAAAGATGGCCCTCCAAGTTACCAACTAAAAACTAAAGATAACTCTCAATTTCAGCCACTTTGGTCGGTGGCAAAATTGGTGTCGGTGTCCTACTGTGGCTGCTTTAGAAATCAAATTGGCTACAAAAAATATCTAATCTATAATATATGTAAATATATGTATATTTAAGATGCTCTGCTCCTCTGTGGCCACTTGTCACCTGTTGACCACAAATTTGTGTTAATTTGCTAATATACTCAGACAAATATTCTAAGCAATTGAAAAGAAAATTGCAAAGTGGATTCCTATAGAATACTGTGACACTACATATAATTTACAGCATAACCCAGAAGTGTGCTTATGAAACAATTGCACCTGCATCTGATTGAAAGAAATGAAAGAAGTGGAGCTCGCTGGATGAAATTGTTTCTGATTGGAAACGTAATCATCGGTTACTTGATAATTGCAATTTCGTTCCGATCAAAATAGAATAATGTGTATCACTGTGCGCATACATTAAGGCTAAATTACCATTAGAGCTGCGGTAGCTCATCACCAGGTAAAGTGTTAATTACAGGGGAATGACAGAAATGCTCCCAGGGGCTCCTGCTGAATGGAGTTTCATGGAGTGAATTAGTGTGCTAGGTAGGGGATTCATTTTTTCTTTTTCTTATACACACACATACATACAAAGAGACACACTTGCACACACACATAATCTGTGTCCATGTGTCCGTGTCCAGGTGCGCCCATGTGTGTGCCCTTGCAGTCACAGCTGTCACAAAGCTTTGGTTTCACCCCGGTCGACCCTTTGCTTTGTGTGCTCCCTTTCAATTTCAGTGGCCCCGTGGTGGATACAAGCCATTTTCGTAACTGCTGAAACTTTCTGCATGGCTACCGAGGAAGAAAAATCAGCTCATCAGAAAAAGCTTTCTGGGGTTTCCAGACAGGCTGAGACAAAGATTGGTCAATTTACACCTCAAGAAGGTGTTTCACACTTGTGTTGGACGGTTGTCTCTGCAGGGTGCCTCTGCAGTGTGAGCGCTTACTATAGCAAAATTGTTCCCTTCAGGACAACATGGATGAGTGATTTAAAATTTACTTAAACATTAACATTATTGCTGTGCATATAATTGGTGTAAAATAAGGTAATAAATTGAATGACTCACTTCTGAAGCTAGGGTTAGGGTTTTCCTTGCCATGAAATTAGGTACAGACATTAATTTCCCTCTCAGTATGAATTGTAATTTAACTGTAACTTTGGTGATTCACTAACTTTCCATCTAGCACCATCAAGTTTGTCCAATACTTTATTTTACAACTAAATACCTGCAATTAATGACATTCCCACCCGTCTCAGCTGTACTTTGTGTTTAGTGCTAATTAGCAAATGTTAGCTCATCTTAGATGGTGAACATGAGTACACCTGCTAAACATGAGCATGTTAGCATTTAAGTGCAGAATCCAAGAGCCGTTGGCATTCCATATGTATATACTGTATATGTTCTTTAAATATTTATACTTTACCTTCCACCATGTAAAAGGTTAAGTTCACTCAGCAGCTGCTGTTTGCAAAGCGAAAACTGGTTTGAATCACTTTTCCATTTTAATCAGTTCGGCTGCTGAAACTATTACAGTAGATTTGCTTTTTCATCACTGTTTGCTTTTCTCTCTTCCTCACGCCACTATTCCCCGTCTGCTCCTAGCTGCCACTAGAGATCACCTATTTCTACCCCCAGCTGCTTCATGATTGTATTTTTACGCACAACCCTCCCACATCCCCACACCACAAAAGCACATGTACATACACACATATCTGTCTTCTTTCCCATGCCTATCTTAGATTTTGATTTGGGTTTGGCTGGGGCATGTTTGCTCTCTTCTTTGTGCTCAGCGGCCAAACAGAAAAAGAGCAGGATGGGTGATTTTTTGCGAGATGTGTGTGTGGGAAGAATGAGTAAAGAAAAAAAGAAAGACAGAAGTAGGGATGCAGAGATTGTGAGGATTTATTTCATAGACAGAACCTCCTGATGGGATATGTGATGTTCCGTGTCTGGCAGGAGGGTTCATGGCCTCGCTGTGCTGCTCAAGACTGAAGGAGGCAAAACACTCATCCACTCATCAACCTTTCACTTGTTCCCCGTGCATTTGGTACCCCTGCTGCGGCACAGACTGATTTTTTCTTTTTTTTTATGTGGGGAGGGGGTTACATATCACTGACACTGCAGCGTCTCAAGACATTTTTGAGTGACATCAAAAATCCACTTATCCATTTGTGTGTTGGTTGGGAAATAGAGCTTGCACAATGAACACAAAAGGTTTTGTCACATCACTTTTATTTTGTACAATATTGTAACAAAACCTTGGATAGGAAGGTAAATAAAGTAAAATTTATTAATCATTTAGATCAGTGATCGAGGCCATGTTGTTTTAAGAAATACTTTTGCCTGCTAAATGTGCCATGAAATTGGTGCCTGTTGTGGTAAGGTTGACTGTTCATGTGTAGCATCTCATTCTATGCTCATTTCCTGTTTTATTTTGGTTTTATTTTGTGTGTATGCTCTAGTTTTAGTTCCGGTGTTGTTTCTTTAACCGCCTGTTTTGATTAGATTTACCTGTGTTGTTCACCTGCCCCTGATTCCCTCGAAAGTCCCTTTTCTATATTTACCAGTTCCTTTCCTTTGTCCTTTGTTGAATATGTGATTGCTTGCACCACTGCTTGCCCTGTGTTTAGTTTCTGTGTTCCTGTTTTGCCCCTGTGGATGTTCCGCTTGCTTTTGTCTCCAGACTTACCTGTTGCCTGTCTTCCTGCCTGCCTGTCCACCTGCTCTTTTCCTACAAATACATTGTTGAGCTGCTCCTGTCCACCTCTGCTGTCTGGTCTTGCGTCCTTTCCCTGCCTCCGGTACTTCGCACACCCATGACAGAATGAATTGACCAGTCTCGGACCCAGCGGACAGCTACCTGTCCAAGCCAGCTAGCCTCCAGTTTGCCTCTCCTGAGCCGGAAACCCTTTCGGACCCCCAAAAATCCTAATATTGCAGATTTCTTTTTTAATTTTCACTATCATTTAAGTGATCTATTTGAAAAGATTAACTGTGTCAGAACACTGAGCAAAAGCAACCACACAAACCCATTTTATTCCTCTTTTCAACCCAAACAATGACCTTTGTGTGGACCCTGCCAACTCCAGAACCGATCAGGCAGAGAGTGGTCCGGTGGGGCCGTCGGCTTTTTCTGTGTGTCTGCCAGAGTGCTGTTGCCCTTTTCGCCTACAATTGCACTTCCATTTGAAGCAACTGATTGTTGCAGCCATGCCCAGGGGTCTTGTGGAAGAGACATTCAAAGCCATGCCCTTCTGCTCATTTTACGGCCCACAAACCATGGCACCATTGGTTGGACCCTTGTGCCAACTAGAATTGGACATCGCAGCACTATGACTAAAGCGCTGCCACCTGTTTTGACTGGATCAGGCGATAAGAACTGAAGAACTAAAGCAGAACCAAAATGAGCTCCCAAACTGCACAATATGTTTTGTGAATTTTTTACGTGGGATGGCAGAAAGAAGCATTTTAGAGTAATAGCGTACACCTGGCTGAACAAAGCTTGTTTAAACATCATTAAATCGCTTTATATAAAGTAAGTTCTTTTTTCAGTTTTTACTATTTGACAAGGGCTGTGTGTGCTTATCTTACCAAGATGGTAGGAAAGAGAGAGGAGTGAGATAAAGATGTAGGGACATTGCTTCAAGCAGTGGAAAACAAAGAGCCAAATCATACTGTGAAAAAAACCCATAATTACTGTGACCACTGAAAAAAGCATATTTGGTTTCCATCCTTTGCTGAGTGGATAGCCAACATCTCTGCAATGGTGGATATGAAGAAAGAAAGACAAACTGGGAGAAAAAGAAAGGAAGAAAGAGATAAAAACCTGAACAATTTAACTACTGTTTTGCTGTGGGAGCTCTGTGGTAAAGTCCTTGTCTTTTTGAAGCTTTGTGTGACACTTGAAGTCGTTGGAACATGCTAGATTTAAATATGATCTGGGAGCGCTTGTTACCCCTTGTGGTAAAGGACTCGGCATCCTAAGACACACCACAGCAAGAGAGAAAGACAAGAGACAGAGAGAGATAAAATGAGGAAGAGCAAGTATAAGATTAGAGTACCATAGAGAAAATCTAAGAGTGCTGGAAAAGGGGAAAAAAAATGAAAAAGAAAGTTGAAAGAGAAAGATAACACCCAATAGAATATTCATGAAATTGCCTCATATTCATTCATGCTCTGCTGCTGGTGATGATGGGACCTTGACACCAGAGCCCCTGCTTTCTGATAAGCATGCTTTCCACCCACCCCTTAGCTCCCCCATGGCCCTGGCATCCTGGACCCCTGCACCCAGCTAATCCTCAACCTCCATTTGGATCCCCAGCTATAGGGACCAACCCGACTTCTTCCCCGAGTAGCCTCCGAAGCTCCTGAGTACACAGTAGTACTGTGTGTAATATGATCAGGCTGGAGCAAAGCCCTCCAGGGGCTTGCTGTGGAGATAATTTGGACTGAAGGAGTGTCCCCATTTTTCACTGTTACATGAAAAATGGGGTGTGCCTGCAAAGGGGTAGTGGGAAGTGGATGAAACACACCAGTAAACCAGTAGAAACCATGACCATACCATGTGTATAAAACACAGAACTTACTGTTTTTTTTGTTCGTATCCTGCTTTTTGGGCAGGAATTAAAATTGTGTTTGCGTGTGTCCGCGGGTGTGAGGATGGCTAGTTTTTATTCAGAAAGCTACTTTCCTCCCCTCTAATTAACCTCTTGCGATACCAGTTTTCCACGTCATCTAGAAACAGAATCTAGAGTCAATATTCCATAAAGCAGCCACATTCCCATACGCAGGATGCATAAGGTTACACCGGTCTCAGCTACCAAGACGACCCCGTCACTGGCAATTCAGTGGAGTCAGGACTGTTTGTTCAGCATTGCATTATTTGAGGATACTATACTGTTAAGCTGTTGTCATCAATTAGGCACCCTGATAATTCAGATGCTCTTCTTGTGTGGTGTCCCTATTTTAGCCCAGTATCCCTGGGAATTATGTCCATATCAGATGATTCCACACCTCACAGTTTACGTCCAATGGCAACATTAAATGCTAATTCTGGAAGTAGTGTACCCGTTTTGTAGTGACACTAAAGTAAGGGTGTGGAGGTCTGGGTGTTGGATGGGCGTGTAGAGCATCAGACAGTCGTTCAGAAGACTGACAGACCTGGAATTATTGTTTGCCTTTTTATTAAGCACAAGCTTTCCCTATAACCAAGACTTTAAGTTCTCTAAACCCCTACCACACCTTAACTACAATGTATTTGCCATAACCACCATCTTTTTCCCAAACTCATATATAGCGTGATGACAGGTGCAGATGTTGTAGCAGGCAAGCATTGTAAAACCGTGAACGTGAAAGTGCTTGTCATTGACTGTAATCCAAGGTTTTGCCAAAACAACCAATATCAATCCTCTTGTCTGGTGATACGGTGACATTATTTTCATCACTGTTTTGACCACCGCTTTCATCTGTGCTGAGAATCAAAAAGAAGAATTGACGCACGAGGCATCACTACATTTATGCTGGGCTACACATGCAACTCCCAGTACACAAGGTTAGGGTCATAGGTGTGTTGTTGCTCACAATCCCAGTTTTATTTTACATCCAGGGGCTTTTCAGTGTGTCTGGAATGTCATGATGTCTGGAAGGAGACTGGTTAACACGTTTATGTTTCTCTGAACACCAAAAACTACCCTACCTGCATAACTGAACCCCAGTACAATGTTACAGGTGTCACTTGTGAAAGAGGCCTAAATAGACACATCCCATCCATGACATCTGCCTCTAGCTCCTCTTTACATCGCCCTGTCCTATTCACCATCACTCTCTCTTTCATTAGCTATTTTATGCACTGTCTGACTCCAGCATTCACTCTTATTCAGTTCCTTTCTCCTTTCTATGCTGCCAACGCCATTCATGCTGCTTTATAAAGCAGCATGTGTAACCATGGCGACTGGCAAATTTTGAGGTAGACGCAGACAATAAGGAAAAAGTAATCTTTACAAAATCGTATATGTATTTTTTCTTACCTTATCTTCTAGACGTTCTAATAAGTAATTTAAAAATGTGATAAAAAGTTCAGATATCAGACTCGTTTTGGTGTTTAATGCGCCATTATTCTATTTGTTCAATCACATTTTAGAAGTGAGACAAATACACGGAGCAAAAAGCTCTGTGTTCAATGTCGTTGATCCCACATCCGTTCAACTACATTCAGCTTGCTGGAATTTGCATGTGTTCATATGTATGATGAGGTAATATAACATACCATCCACATACCGTTCCAGCGACTCAAACTTCAGTTACAATCTCTACATATGTTTGAATCATAAACAGAGTAGTTCATGTCTGTGGTAATGATTGAAGCAAGCAGATATTTCATTTAACTGTCTGAGTTGGCTGATACACTCTAGCTGCAGTGTGATGTCTGTTCTGCTGGTGTAAAAGAAATGATTAAACAAGAGTCTACAGCCATGTTAGACTCTGTGAGGCTGTACTTAGGCACAGCAGTGCTTTGAGCTTAATTTAGAGTGTTAGCATGCTAACATTAGCTAATTGGTTTTGCTGGTATTTGGCCATAATCCATAAGTGCTGGACAAATTGAAATGTTGCCCCCATGATGGTGCTAGGCACAAAAAGTGGACGGGTCGCTAAAGTTAGTAAAAAGTCATACTGGTGGAGGGAATGAAGATCTGAACAACATTTCACTGCAATCTATCTGATACTTGCTGAGACATTTCACTGAACGAAAAACCAATCTCCTTTTAAATCTGTATTCACTGCAGCTGCTGCTCACATAGGCGCACATACAGTGTATGCCAGACACACATTATTTCTCCACAAATAAACACACAGCCACACTCACCCCCTTTTTCTAATTACTGCGTTGCACAATTTAATCCTCATCTCTGGCTTGCACTATCAATGACAGTCCGATCAAAAGCATAATAGTAATTGCAGGCTTAATGTAAAGTTGACATATTGCTGATTGCAAAAGGCTCAATTGACACTAGAGCCTGTGGCACAGATGTCATTGATTTTCCGTGCACCTGCAAACAACATCCACCACAAAGTTCAAGCTTGTGCGTCGGTATATTCATTTATCAAACTCAGACGTCCGTGAGGGCTGAAACCTCCCGGTACTATGCCACCTTTTACAACCACCTCATGTGACTCCTCTGCGTTGACATGTGTCTGAAACGTCGGGGTTTCTCCTTCATTTAAACTCCATGTCTGACAGGAACCCTCCCTTCACTCATCATCTGTCTCCCTCAATGAAGTTCATGTGGTCGCAGGCAAAGCGAACCCATTGCCACTGAGGCTGATTAAAGCGGCATCAAAGTCTCAGCCACTGGCTTTGAATGCATCAGATGTCAGCTTATATGTGAGTTGTATTGAATAATAACCCTTGCTTAAACATGCCATCTCAATCTAAGATGGAAAATGCATCCTTACCAACATCCTCCCAATTACCTTGTCCTTTTAAACTTTGTAAAAAGTTTCTAGCTAGTTTGTATTCCAAGTCTATTCATTAGCTGAATCGAGTAGTTCGAAAACACCCTTCTTTTAATTGTTTTTGCTTGATTCCTACTAAAGCTGGGTCCGTAATTAAAAGGGAACCAGACATAGGGGAGATAGATTGTTAGTAGTTAAACTGCCAATGTGATCTTCAAAGTGCCCAAAGTGGAGGAATTCAAGGTTTGGAAGTGACTTGAATGATATAATGATATGAAGTGATGTAAACTTTTTTCAAAAGTGCACAATAATTTCATGCAAGGCTACATGAAATTCATGCACATAATTTCATATTCATGTTTCATGTCACTGTGGGGAAAGTAATTCACCCAGACTGAATGCTTGTCAACAGGGCAACAAACAACAACATAAAATGTGTTCTTTCTTTCCCCTGCAGCCTGGAAACAACCCGTCATCAAAACCTTTCCACTGGGACGGCAAAGTTTGATGCTGCCTGTGAACATCAAGCACTGGAAACACACTGGCGCTGTACATGAACTGCTGTAGCAAAAAGTGGAAATATCCGTGGAAACTGGATTTGAATCCCCTTTTATCTTTATGCCGCTGCGTTAACAGCATTAAATCTGACATCACTATCGTCGGGCAGTGTGCCACCGACCCATGGTCCATTCTCCATGTCACAGAGATAACCATGTTCACACAGTGACAATATCCTGTTACACATATTGCTGCCCACGACCATCAAAGCAGCATAATCTCTCCAGTGACCCACAGGCTGACCTGCTCCGTTAACGGGTTATGCTGAAAAACCGCTGAGTGGCTGTTTCCTACAAATGGGATTTCCTTATCTCAAGTCTGAGAGTATTCTGTCAGCAGCAATAGATGGTTCTCTCCGTTTTGGTCTGTAATTCATTTCCGGGGCTTTCTCTTTGCCTCACATTCTTCCTCTCTGGCAGGTGGGATAAGATAAAATAGCATGAGGCATTTGTTTGCTGATGGCTGTTAACGTAACTTCACGAGGAGAGATAATGAAAAAATGCAACAAGCTCCCGTACGAAAGAAGCCACGTTGGAAACAGAAACGAAGATTGCAGATAGCATCTGACTTTGATTTTGTAATTAAAAAGTGATCCTCGCGTTCTATTTCTCAACATGCAAATGAGGAAGATAATTTAAAGTTTTTTATTTCTAAAAGAGCATCTGCAGTGCTATCAGCCCAACCGATGTATGCTTGAATGCAAATCTGCTGTGTTCATAATCTAAGATGTGCACTGCAAGAATTACACTTCAAGTACCACACACACTGTTTTTTTGGATTTGTGTGGTGGCCTGTTGGTGAAGCCTCTGGGCCCTGTGCCATTATCTCCAGTTAGACATAATGCCGTGGAACTGGTGAGAAACGTGTGAGTGGCAGGTGAAATCAGGACATACTCTGCTCAAACACCAGCAGCCAGCACAGAATGGATGGCAGAATGGATGGCAATGCAAGCTGTGGCAAGTGTCTGTTTTTCTTTCTGAGAACTCAGAATTTACCATGTGTTTTTTGGGAAATATCAGACTGAAAAAGAGTGAGGGGCAGGGTATTCTGCTGCTTGAGATTTTCTTTTTTCTTTAAAAAAGGGGGGAAACCTTGAGGATGGATGAAAGATGTTACGCCGTGAACAAAGGGTATGCGCTCGGCTTGAGATCCCGGCTGACAGGAGGGAAAAACAAAAGACATGAAGTAGTCATGGATGAACATAGAGTAACAGATAATTCTCTTCTTCCCTCACTCATGTCCTTGGCAATATTGCAGTTAATCATGTTGACAGTCCTCTTGCTGCTCAAGTAGCAGCAGGCAAGAGCCCCCTTCGCTAAAGTTGCCGGTCAAGGTCACAAGTGAGTCATTACAACCTCCTCCTCCTCGCACATTTTTCAACTCTTTAATGATGCGTGCATAGACGTGCCGACAGACGGAGAGAGAAGAGTGAAAAATCATGCACCTCTTTATCCGACCTCCTCCCATGCTCTCGCTCCTTTAACTCCCCGTCTTCACCCATCTATTAATGCCACCTCTCCTCTCCTCTCTGCTCAGTAATGTTGACTAGGTGCAATATCTTTCCTCTCTCTCCTCCTTGACATTGATTCCAGTGATATAAATCCTGCAAGTCATGACACAAATTACCTGTAATTTACAGCCGCCCCTCCATTTCACTCATAATATGCTCCGGTGGGAATTCAATGTTCCTTCTGTCTCTTTCTCTTGTTTTTTTTCTTAATCCTCTCTCTTTCCTGCTCTCTCTCTCTCTCTCTCTCTCTCTCTCTCTCGCTCTCCCTCTCTCTCTCTGTCTCCTTGCACTCACACCTTTACTGCACTACGATTTATAGCCTCGGCTGCTCCTTGTAGCAAAAAGAAAGCCTATGCAAGCACAGGCTGAACTTTGACAGAGTCCAACACCTTCCTATTCAATGGGCGCTGGGATTTAAAGCTGAAAATGAAGTCTCAGCCCTGCCACTTAAATAGACAAAGGCTGGATCCATCAATACTCAGCAAACGATAATGTTGGTGTACATCACAAGAAAGGCCTATTTTACTGTAATACCCAGGGTATTTGTTCTTTCTCTGGTTTGGAAAAACTCACTAAATAGATCAGCTTCTCCTGAAAGACTCTTCAGCAGGAGACAAAGAGAGAACATGCTTTAACTTGACACTTGCTATGGGATACTGTCAACTCTTGGGGGGGGTTGTAAAAAAACCAAAAATCCTTTTCTGTCATTTACTGAAAAGTTAAAAGGAGATTCGATGGTTGGTTCAACTTGTGACAGCGTAAATCCGTTCTGTTGTTTCCCTCGAGGAGAGAACTTAAGAGTACATCAAAAAGCAGCACATCAGAAAGCAGCACATCAGACGCGTTTCCCCTCAAACTTGAGACTCGCTCTGTGTCACAAACCAATGAGTGGAAAATGTCCTTTGTCACTTTAATATCTGCAGGTAGAAGCCTTGCAGATACGGCTCTTCATGAATGGAGGTTCCAATCCCCTGAAATGGAATTATGGAGCACTTCACAGCTCAGTGGCATTTGAACGCTTTCAGGAATATGCTATGAAGGGGACATAGTATAGCTAGACAGCTAGAAAATGATGCAGACAGCCGAACTATAGACGCCGAGAAACTGCTACCTTTTCTTGGTATCTAACCCTCCCTTCTCTGTCTGTTGTTGCCTCTTTTTCTTCTTTTTGTCGCTCATATTTTTCTTCTCTTTCACCAAATTGCAGTATCTCTAACCTGGATTGTGATTGAGCCCTTATGAACTTCCAAGTTATGGTGTCAATAGTGCTGAAGGAGGGGAATACAGATATCTGGGGAAAAAACAGAGGAGAAAAACCTCTGAGATGGAGTGTATAGGTTTGGCAACCATTGTGAGTCTGTAAAATAAACTCTCCTTGTCAGAAAATGTTCAAGCAGCCGAATATTCAAAATGTCTTCAATGCTTCCTTTAACTGATGAAACGACTATAAATATTCTCAAGATGATGGCAGCACCCTGGCCTTCAAGTGCTGATTAAAAGAAAGTATGTCTTCTCAGAGAGCAGAAGAATTACAGCACAAGAGATGGAGACACGGCAAAGATGGTGAGGTATGATCAAAGATGAGCAGAAGATAAGAGGAACGGCTCAGTTAACGAAAGGATCCATCGGGGTTACAGACTGGGAACAATACACCGACCCTAACGGCCCATTTAAATGATAATGCAATTGGGAATGCGGTCCAGCTTGGCTCACAATGTCCACAGAAAACAATCTGCCCAATTTGTCCAGTAAACAAAACGCTTGACATTTCTATTTTCATTTTGTGTTGACCTGTAATTTCCTGCCAAACAACATAACAAAGAAGAAAAAGGACAAAATAGGCGACATTACGTCTGTATTCAGTCAATGCCGACCTTATTTAAGACAACAGAGATACTACGAGCGCAAACACTAAAACATCTCTCTGATTCGTCAGGGTGATGTGTTTTGTATTTCATTATTCCTCCCATTTGTTGTGCTTTTTTTACATGTCGAAGTTGTTTTTGACTTATTACGATTGATTCGATGTATAGTTAGAAGCATTAAAGTGATGAAACGTCTCAGATCAATAGCTGGCAGACCTGCACTTTCACTGCACTTAAAAAAAAAATATGGCCGCAATACTACAGATCAGGATTTCACCTTTTACGTGTGACAACTCAAATAGCTTTGTGCTTGAATAGTAGTTGATTGGATTGCTGATGTGTTTCGTGTGTGTGTGTGTGTGTGTGTGTGTGTGTGTGCTCTAAGTAAAAAAAGAGAACATAGAATAGAGTTGTTTATTGTTATTGTGAGACTTGGGTTTCTACACACATCCACACACACACACACACACACACAGATTAAAATACACAAACACAACTTTAATCTCCATCGAACATTTTGCTCCGGCCTGTTATTGTTATGCTTTACAATCAGCAATCAATCCGTGAAGAGCCAGAGCTGATTTCAGCGGCAAACGGATGAAAGCGAGCGTCCAATTTAAGTTTTAGTATTCCCCCTGTCATGGCCAAAGGTAACAGCTCAATGCCAGTGTCATTTTTATTTGACCTTTCTACTATATCTGTTTCCAAATGAGCCATAACACTCTTGTAAAACCATTCCTTTGTAAATCATATTATCTCTTATTGCGGCTGATCCAGAAGCCAATGTTAAACCACCCTCGTGCTCTCATGTACTTTCTTGGTCTGTCCTTGCTTTTTTGCTTGCATTTGAAACATGTGTCCTGTTGAATTCCATCCTCGTTCCCTCGACATTCCAGTGAAGCAGAGATGGAGGAGGCAGCAGTTTCTCCTCAGAGTTGACTCACCCGATGCTTGTCCCAACCGCGTGCTATGACAGCTCTTCACTTCGCCCCTGACTGGCTCCACGAGGAGACTTTAATTACTCACTGTCCTGCACTCTCTCATCCAGTGAGAGTGAGAAGTCAGAGAGTGAAGCATGCCAATGAGCTGAAACTTCAAGCCAGAGATGCAGAGGACTGTGGTGTAGATCCACAGCGATGCATTGTAAATGCAGCATGCATGAGAGGAGTGGGGAAGGCAGCTTTTTAAATTTTTATGCTGGAGGGGCCTGTTTTCACTGAGGCGTGTCTATTGATGGGATGCAAGTTCAGTCAGGGACACTTACGTCAAGGAATTCACCATTTATAGCAAATGTGAATACAGTTAGATTTGATGGAAAATACTTTACTCTGTCAAAGGCCGTATTCCGACCAAATCAAGTGCTCTTTCCTCCTGCTCTCACTCTCTCACTCTACCCCCCTGTCTTTCCCTCCCGCTCTCTCTCTCAACCCAAACGGTCGAGGCAGATGACCGCCCACCCAGGGCCTGGTTCTGGTTCTGCTCGAGGTTTTTCCTTGCCACTGTCGCCTAGTGCTACTCATGGTAGGAATTGTTGGGTCTCTGTAAGTAAAGAGTCGGTCTAGACCTGCTCTGTATGAAAGCGTGCCCTGAGATAACTTTGTTAAGATATGGCACTATATAAATGAAACTGAATTGAATAGAATCAACTTTTGGAGAAACGCAACCAACGTCTCTCTTATATCCACATATTTCATTAGTCAACTGCTCCTAGCAAGTGCTATTTTAGCTTCCATGTCAACTGAAAATGACGTCAGCGGAATGGATACATCTGTCACCATTTACTGTTTAGAGCAGAACAAACTAGCCCCCACGCCCAACAAGAAATTGGCCAACATGAGCACAATGTCAGGCTGATTGAATGAAGTGTAAGCAAATGAGTCTGATTATCAATTAGTACAATATCTTAATGGTAAAATTCCACCATTATTTTCTTCAGTTATTGATTTGCCTCGCCCAAACCCAAATTGCACACAGCAAAGACTCTTAATGATGCCTTCATCAGCATGCAGGAAAACTGATTCTAGACATTTTGTATGTCTTAATTGCAGGGTTGATGGATGTAGTTTTCAGCTAGGCGAGTGTGGTTTGGTTTAGCTCAGGACAAGACAGGGAACCAGCTAAACGCCCATGCTGTAACTTTATGCAAAGCAGCCAGACTTAATATCTTTTCTGAGGAAGCACAAAATGTTGAGCCGGTCTTTCGGTTGTCAGAATGGTAAATGTCTCTGCCAGACTATAGAATTCCATTATAGTTGTAATATCTGCTCATGACGTCAATCCCAGAAAGGTAAGGGCCTCTGGCATTACCCAAGGTGCACCTGACTTCATTTTCACCTCAGAAACACAAATGGGACATTTCCTCTCCAGAGAAACAAAAAAAGAAGACACAGCAGGGCATGTGCGGAGAATATCAAGTACATGAACAGGAGATGACATTAAGCTCAAGACTAGGCTGTCAACTGTAGGTGTCCAAATAATGTGTTCTCAAATTTTCAGTGCATTAATTTCCATTTTCATGAGAGTAAATATTAAAATAAAAATATTAACATGTATGTCAATTTAACCTTATTTCAGACATTTGAACTTTTGCCAAATGCCAGTTTAGCTCTTCAAAACATGTTTTCTCTATGTTTCCTTTCACTAAATATATTAAGCCTAAACCTTGATCAAATCCTTGTAGGATATTGAACATGCACATTTTCACAAAGTGCACAACCAATATTTGTTGGCGAACAACTTTATGCAAATATTAGCACACTAACATGCTAAACTAAGATAGTGGTAAACATCACACTTGCTTAACATCAGTCTTGTCATTATTAGCATGTTAGCATGCTGACATTAGCATTCAGGTCAAAGCATCGCTGTGCCTTGGTGCAGCATCACACAGCTGCTAACATGTTTGTTCTGCTGATCTTTCTGTTTGAATGGCAGCAGGTGAGCGTATGCAACACTGCTGCCATCTGAATTAGGTCGTGTGCTGTCACATTACAGTACATGTGGTTTCCTTGTTACATCCAGCAGACACATACAGGAATAAACCCCAAATTTTTAATGCTTACATTTAGCTTCTTTCCTTATTAAACTTCCAAATTCCTGGTTGTGATTCCTGGGCTGCAGAGGCTTGTACTGTGTTATGTCGAGCTTATAGACGAAGATATTTCCACCGTATCAGAAAAGGTGTTTACTTGCTTTTGTAGGAAAGCTCTGCACACAGTGCAATTATCTATGCATAATTACCTCCTGCAATATGATGGATTCCAGTTAGCATTCTACAGCGTGTGGGCTAATGCAAGTCGACAGGAACAATTCCTCTTCATTAGACCATTCCAACGTCCTCAGTGACACGAGATTCCCATGTTCACACAACTGGAGAGAATAGGTGAACCGACACCGCTGCCATATGCACTCTTCTTCTGTCTGCTGTCTTCATTAACACGGAGCAGGATATTCCAGCGTAGAAACTTTCTTCTTACCTACCAGCAGTATCCGTCCAAAACAGATGACTCCAGGCTTTCATGAGAGGGACAGATGTTGGCAGTCGGCTTCTTTAATCCAATCACACTGAACCATATTTGCCAAAATGTTTCATCAGTGTTACACGTTGGCAGCAAACCTTACTGTCGTTGTAGATGCATCTGTGAAGCTGCAGCCGTGGGTACACTGCTCTCTGAAGATAAGTGATAGTCACAGTGCCTTAATGGGAAAAAAATACACAGACTCTTGGAAGTGTTGTGCATGTGTAGCTGTGTAACGTGACAAAACAGGAATCCAAACAGGGCTCCAGTTTAAATATGGGAACACGTGTAAAAGTCACAGCCTAAGTGTGTGTGTGCATAAGGTTGTCTGTGTCTTTATGTGAGTTATTTTAGAATGCCACCAAAATCTTAATGCCATTCGGGAAACTACAGGTGTGATTAAAAATTCTCCATTAATGTCTTCATGCTGAAATCACTGTCTCGGAAAAACTGAAGCATAGGAGCAGGTCATTTACATGCAAAACCAACATTACGTGAGCACTACATTAACTTTATGCCTCATTAAAGGACATCACACCAACATTACACCCACGCTACTGTTGTTCAACACCTCTATTTCCTATCTAAATCTGTGAGAGCTTGGTATAATCTTAGAGCTTTTTACAGACCTGTATGTGGGCATGTACGTGTACATATGTGTGTGTGGGTTATAACTGGAAACCAAACAAGCCAGTACAGCGGCAGCATGTTCCCATTTCTATCGTGTGTATACTTCTGCCTGTTTGATTCTGAACAGGTGAATTCAACACAACACGGTTAGTTATATTGGAGCCCTTGAGGATGGCAGAGCGTTTGCACTGTGACATACAGTATATAACTGGCTTGTTGTGGAACCCTTTTTCTTACCTCATCCTTGCAGTGCAGAGACCTGGGGGCATCTTGGTGGGTTGGTAATTGAGGATGTGGGGGTTAGAGACAAGGCCGCTTCGGAAATCTCCAGCAGATCAGCCATTATCCTGCACTGACGATTGGGTAGCTGCTCCACTGCTGACATTTCCATTTATATCTGTCACATTTGGATCCCGAGCAGAAAATCCTGAGAGAAAACGAGACAGAGAGAGAAAGAAAGAAGGAGACAGTTGATGTAAGGCTTGTTTATGGCTGTAAGCAAAAGTTTGAAGTGTGTGTGTGTGATTGGGGTCTTCATATAAGTGACTGCTGGTGGAGTGTGTTGGGGGTCTTGCAGTCCACCTTTAGAGAGGCTGACTGGTAAGAGAAGGTGAAGCACATGTGTGCACTCATTGGAGTCAACAGTAAGGAGCGGCCCAGTGGGACTAGGGAATTAAATTTATAGCCATGTATGTTGTTGTTGTTTTGTCCTTTTGTTGATGGTGTTTTGACGTGAAATAAAGCCTGCTTAGATAATGATTTCTATGGAGTTTTTATTAAGTATTTGTCTCTGATCTTAAAATCTCTGCAATCATCTGGGCATGCATTAGCTGAAAATAAATGATCAGGCTATCTCTATACTGCATTTAAATTCAATTGAACCTTATGTAGTTCTGCATGATTCAAGGCATGGATTATAGCACTCTAAAATGTGTTCAGGGACAGAAATGAAGGTAGGCTTATTTGAAATTTCAAACTTTGTTTGTGAAATATTTGAAAAGCATACATTTTTTTGAAGAGTAAATGCAATTGCCAGAAGTAAAGAGCTAACGTTAGGCTATAAACGAACTGCACCACGGTCGCTTAGCTTCAACCTCACCAACACTAAGCTTGTAATTTCATAGTGTAATAATAGTCATTATGAAACATTACTCAAAACGTATGTGGAACTGAATTTACAGCAGTGACACTTCAAAAAGTGTCCAAGAAAGAAAAACCTGTAGCAGCTATTGGAGTTGCATAATGTTCACATCTGTCTTTGGGTTTTCTGTGCTTAGAAACGTGTTGGTGGCTGTTCCTCTCTAAGGCCTCCTGTTCCTACCTGTCAGTGTTCCTACAGTGCATCAATGTATAATTTCTTGCGTTTACATAAAGTGCTCCCACAGAGACTTCGAACAGCATGATTTCTCTAACTTTATGTAAAATCCTGTTCAGTCGTGGTGAGATAATTGTGCACTTCAAGGTGACACGCAATCATGAGTATAGAGGAAACAATTAAATGGAGGAGAGAAGGAGGAGAGGAAAAGAAATCTATGCGGTGACATTAGTTTGAGATGGCTGTACCAATATCTTTTAAAGTAAACTAAATTGGTGCACTTAGGGGGCACCTCCATCTTTTATTGAAAATGGATCTTGTTTATAAAAAGGATGTGCTTTACTTAACCACAATAACAAATCTCCTCCTCAGAAAACCCCAAACATCTACAGCATTTCCGCACTGCAAAAAACATACACGTATGGAGTACTGTATTAGACCATGTGATGGTTGGCCGATCACCCAGGCAACTGAAAGAAGGGGTCTCAGGCAAAGTTAACCGTCCATGTGAATTTATTTAGTTCATAATGGAAGGTCCGGGCAGATATTTGCAGTGCCTCCGTCAATGATTGTCAGAACAAACACAAAAATGAATGACATAAGGAACCAAAACCCTTGCCCTTTTTGACTCTGCCACTAACTGGTCCTAAACAGGCGCTGCGACCTCTCTCCTCCTTTCCCTGTAACAGACTCCCCTGGAGATCCAGCCTTCTCCTTTATATTAAGGTGGACTCACCCACTCCCAGAGACATTCAATTATCTGTTACCCAACCCCTACAAAGTTAGACACCTTCCATTTTACTATAGTATTACCTAAAATATATTTAAGTTTATTTTAGACAATTTTTCCTTAAACACCCCTGCCACTACCTCACACTTGGTCTATTCCCCCGGGAACCCCTTCTATTTATACGAGTGGAACCTTCCAGCTAGGTTTGACAGTTCAGGTCCTGGTCAGAGGAAGAGACACGCCCCACAGGTAACAAACATTTTAACTTGACCAAACAGTTTACACCCACCTCTGCTGTCTTGTTTTTTCCCTTACCATAAACTGTTTTAACTGTGTGTCTGAATCTAACTTATGGGGTTTGCCCATGACAGACCAATTTACACAAGTTGTGTGGTAAGTCAAATTAAGTTTGAGTTTGCAGCCTACCACCCCTCCTCCCTCCAATAATCATGGCCAGTCAGTCGGCAAAGGTATCACTCTGCCTCCAAAAGGAAGCAGAGGCGGTGAGAGGTCTCACACAGGTAAAAAAAAAATAAGAAAGGTTCCAGACACCCACAGGTCCTGAACGGGAGGATCTATCCACTTGTCTTGGAGTAAAAGGCCCATGGGATCAGTACAGTGGTAGGATGAATGAGGTGTTGTCCCTGACACCAAGAAACTCAAGTTAATAAATGGTGTGCTTGATCTGGGGCTGGCTGTGCCATTGTATTTGGACAGTCTGATGAATTGGGGGCCGGGAGCTGTCCTCACTTTTTCCTGAACAGAGGTGATAATTCATTTCGAAAAGCTCGGTGTCGTCTTTAAATTGTAGGTTTTTCTGTTAGAACAGCAACAGAGAGCCCCCACACCACCACTGACTGGAATACATACGAGTGTCATTATGTTAACGAAGACTATCACGAAAACTGTTTTTTCCACCGTGAAAATGAGACAATAACTAAATTATAAAAGTCACTTTTGTAAGTGAAAAGCATGAAAGACTGATAAATGTTATTCAAAGGTTGTTCACTTTGCAAACCCGTCACATTGCATCCTTCTGATAGGCAAAACAAGATCCTCCACCAGCTAGTATCGCCCCTTTTGAATACGAGCTATATATATTTAGCTGTATACCTGACCTGTTGCAATAACAAGCAGCATGTGTGTTTCAGTTGCATTGTGTGTCTTCTAGTAATATTAGCTTCCTGCCCTTGCAAGAAAACAATACCATCCTCTACAATCCTGCTAAAAATGAGACAATGAAAACACAGCAATAAAACAGCGGGGGAACACCCTGATAAGCGGCAGTAGCTATAGTGAGTGATGCACCAAAGATGGAGGCAGCTATAGCCTTAGCATTGAGGCTAAATTTAGATTAAATTGTATAAATACATCACTGACTAAAAATTGTCTTAGGTTTTTGTTGACTTAAGCTGCACTAAATCAACAACAATAACCATATGTTGAAATGTAAATTTAAAAAAATCTAAAATGTGATAAAAAAGGAAAACTTGTTTTTTTTTAGAATAAATCAGATAACCACATATTTGAAAATCACTGCCAAGTCCCCATAGTACAACTGCAATGCCAGCACTCACTCTGCTGATTTAAAAAATCACGATTCTATAATTGCACGTACATTTCCTCCTGCCACATCCTGCCATTTTTGCCTCTCTTTGATGTTGAGGCCTGGTCTGTCGTGCACAATTCTGATGTCATGACTTGTGGACAGCTGAGATGGCAGTATTGTAGTTTTACATACAGAGAGCATAAAGGGCTCTGAATGTCTGCGAGACAGCTCTCTTACACTCTGCACGGTGGGATAGCCCCGAGCCCTCGCAGAGTCACTTCATCTGGCAAGTTGCGTCAACCTCTGTGAGTTTCTAAGTGCAGGCACTGAGACTGGAAAATGGACTTAGTCCCACTCTGCCATGTATAGGATGACTTTGGATGCATGCAACTGTGCGAGGGTATTGCTGTAAGGCACATGCTAGAAGAGACCAGATTGGCTTCTGTTGCTACATTGCCTGAAACAACAAACCCCATAGTATCCCTGTTTCATTTCTCTCCAGCAGGGACAAGGTGTATGTGAAGGACAAGGTGTACTAGTCCAGGTATAGTCTCGGCAAAGGAAATACATAAATAAATGAATGTGTTAATGTGTGAGCATTATTGTTTAGTATTTACACTTACAGTATGTGTCCTCTCAACGTGGTTGCCAGAGAAGAAAAAATCTCCGTACCTCAAAGATCGAGTCGAATTTTGTCAACTGTTCATTCACTCGACAGTCAATAACAGTAAATGGTTTATATGTTACAGTACAAACTACAAACTGCATCCAAAGTTTTTAAATGACCGTCAGTGTTGCATAAGAGACACATCTAAAATTTTGCCAAACCATACACGGGCACGGCTTCATCTTTGTATTCAATTGCACGCCTCAGTCAAACTGTGCGCCCAGAATAGCTCGTGAATGGGTGCTAGACAGAACTCTGCATGACTATGGCTATGCCAAATTATTACTTGCTTACATGAAGACAAAACATGAAACAGTTCTGCTTGATTTGCGTGTGTCTCGCACTGGATACAGAACGCATCAAGAGCATGAATAATTTACATAAACAAGTGGAGGGAATCTGTCTGGTGATCTGCCAGCTCTTTCCTCTTCCACCAAAAAGGCTGCTTTTTTTTTTCTTTTTATAAAAAACTAAACAAACCTCCATATTGGAGAGACAGATGGCAGACAGGGTGAAGCTGAGTCTCCTATCCAAAATCACACTGTGATGGAGATGGAGGTTGCCATGGAAATCAGGAAGTGGAGCAATTTGTTGGATTCCCCTGAGAAGACATGGCGGTCACTTGGCAGACTCACTCAAAGTCACATCTATATTCACATCTGTAAATATTTCTGTACTTTGAGTACACTCTGTACAGAGTGTTGAGACACAAAGTGAATCAGTGAGGTGGTTTAAATGTGTTTCACGTGTTTAACGTGATTATTGTTAGCAGATTAACCTGTTGTTACCCCATTATTACCATGCTATTACTGAAATGTTTTGCCCCATTATTACCTTGAAACGTTACAGAAGATGTCAAGTTATGCCCTCTGCAATATCATGTATTACCCTGCTGTTCTCACGATATTTCAAAGTAAAAGTTTGACATTTTGGTAAATATGCTTATTTGCTTTCTTGTACATGTCAGCTTTGTACAAAATAAAGAAGCCATAAATATAACATGTTAGTTTGTGAGCTTTGCTAAGCTAAGCTAACCGCGTGCTGGCTCCAGCTATATATTTACCGTACAGACATGAGTGTGGTGTCGCTCTTCTCATCTAAAAGTTAATAAGCTTATTACCCAAAATGTTAAACTGTTCCTTAACTGTACTATTACTGCATTGGAACAGGAAGACACCAGAATATTTTATGCAAAGTCATATACATTGTGTGATTGGGCAAGACCAAGTTCATAAATGGTAAATGGGCTTAACTTATATAGCACTTTTCAACCTTAACGGTTCCAAGAGTGCTTTACAGACTGGTCTCATTCACACACTGGTGGCATGCAAGGTTCTGGTGTCCATGGACACTTCGAACCACCAATCCTGGGATTAAAGGACCCGCTCCACATCCTGAGCCACAGCCGCCCTTAAGAGAAATCCTCTCATCTGCATTTCACAACACTGTCAGCTTCCCTCCTTAAAGGCTCTTTACTCTCACAAGACCTTTATTTTCCTGGAAATGAAAACATAAACTTGTGAAGACAAAACCCACAATGGAGGACGCTGGGACCAGCAGGTCACATAGCCCTTGTTAAGCTCCACTCACAGAGCTCTCTTCATTCCTGACCTGTGATAAGTGTCATGCTCAAATGTGTTGCGCGACTGTCAGGGGAGTGGTTGGTGGTGGTTCACATTGGGGTGTATTCTACACTTACCAAAACATGTTGTTTTCCCTCCCTCGTCTAAAGTGCCATGTCGTGTTTGATTTTAATCACAGGCTGGTTTGCTGCTGGTCACCAGCTCCTATTAAGAAAAAAACAAAGACAGAAGAAGAGTATTGAATATGTCCTGTTGCTAGGAAACTGAAACATCATTATGACGACACTTTGTTTCACCATATTCGGTATACAGAGTGTGAAGGTCTATGTTGATTTATGTTCACACCATGCCTGTTTATTCGATTACGTTTCACTAAATGGAAATGGCCACTGTGTAATGTCCCAAATTGGATACGTTTTCATTTTGATTGTGTGATGATTATATTGACTGCTGCCATGCAGCACAGTAATGTCACTCGTAATTGCTTCACAGGTGCAAAGTTAGGCAAATTAAGAGCAATAAACACTTATTAAACTTGCAAATGTCATCAATCATTAATCACCGACAAATATTTGCAAATCAGTGCTTTAGCTCCAGTCTGCACTTGTTGTCAAAGTCTGAATTTTAATGTTACAGTCAACCCACACTTCATCCCACTTCTGTCAATATTTGCTTTAATGTTAGTCTGTACACCCTCTGTATATCTTCACCACATGTAATCTCTTTATTTAGTAACTATCAACATTTGATTTTCACCACCCACATCGTCAAGAGACGAAATATGTGTTGTTGAACTGAAAAGGACTCGGGGGGGGGGGGGGAGCTTTCTGCAGCAAATGCTTTGGCTCCAGCCTCTTTAAGATGCCTATGTTATTGTGGGGTATATACACATGTGTGTGTGTATATATATCTGTGCTGCCTACCTTCATTATTAGTGAATATATGAGCTGATAGGAAGCCATATGCAGAGCACATTAATAATACTTTGGAAACAGACTGTAGCTGTGGTGTCTTAGGAAACTGGACTGTGTCAAAGTGGAAGATGACAATGTAGAGGACAAATGTTTTCAGTGCTTTGTTTGTTTTTGTGTGTCTGTGTTTACTCATTAATTATTCACAGTCCGTTTAATACCAATGAGGATATCTGGGATTGTACTGTGACAATCTTCCATGCAGGTAATATCATTTTATCACACTTTATTCTGAGAAGATCACATTGTAAGGTTTTCCCTTTCAATGTTGAGGAAAACCATGCTGTCCACATCCATGTGCATTTTCAAGGCCTCAAAGAATATTGTGCACCCTTTCACTCTGCTGCATTTGTCCTCAGAAGACTTGATGCTGTTAGACGTGAGATTCACCACGTTTGTCAGAAAGCAGCATGTTCGACTGTCTCTTTCAATCATCTTCCCTTAAAGATTCATTTTGTTGTGGACTGACGGCATGTACGCACAGCCAGAATGATGAATGGTCTGCTATGCTTCCAGTTGACCAGATGACTTCTTTATTTCTGTGCAGAAACCGATAGTCAAAGACCCATATATGGGTTGTATCATCAGGTTGTAGCGAAGAACACAGCATAAGCATGAAATCTGGCATGATGGGTCATCTATTTCCTGGACAACCAGCTTCGTAAGCCTCGCCTCGAGCGATGAGCGATGAGCTTCAGAGCGCCTCTGTATCACCGGGGGGGGTAGTTCTAAAGACCTCCGGCAGCTTGGGGATAATGGATGTGCTGTGCTTTATACATGTATCTGATTAGATATGCAAAGCATGTGATCATCCTGCACATTTGGCTCCAGTGGGTATCTCGAGGCTCTGCTCTGCTGTCGGACTCGTCAAAGAAAACCTCTGTCTCGAGGTATCACGGATGGTTGGAGCTCTGGGTCACACTTGTACTTTCATTCCTGGTCGCTCTGACGTCCATCTGGTGCCTGCTGATGTGAGAGCTGTGGGTGCGGGGGCACTCTGCAGGTGCATGTCTGAGTGCCAGTTTGGACAAATCACAGCAGGTAGCCGTTATAGCCACTTGTCTGCTTGTTAGATGGTGTCACGATGGGACAGCCCACATGTCCAGTTCACTGTTGCTTCTAAATGTAGTTTATTCCAGGGTGACACGTTGGAAGGAATAAAGCGGGTACAAATGGCCGACCGACACAAGATTTCATGTTCAGTTTATAAACGGACACATGCAGACATGAAGTCTCTCTCTCAGAGACGCACTCAAAGGAAAAGCTCACACCTACATAAATACAGGTATTTTTAAGATCTTCTTTGTCCACAGTTCTGACATTAGGCATGAGGTTTTCCAATCCAGTATCTATTTATGTCCACAGTGGAGGATTCTACACCTCACAATGTATGTCCAATTCCAACGATATAAAAGTAAGGGTGTGGGGGGCCCTAACCCCTTAATCTTAACCGTATTGTTGTTGCCATGTGCAGATATCGCACAAAAGCAAGAATTAGAATCCAAAAATCAAAAACAAACAATTGCATTGGACACATTCTGTGATTTTGCAGTATCATCCAGTCAATGTTCTTTTTTGCCAATATGATAAAAACAAAAAACTTACATTGGCTGCTTGAAATATAGGCTATAATATAATTTCACAGTGTCAAAATTATAGTTTCTTCTTCTGCTACTTGAACAAATAAAGAACAATGTAAGCAAGCATCCATGTGGTCAGTGTTTGGTGGGACAGTCGGACAACCAAGTGTACCATCCATCATAAATATATCTATGAATCAATCACCCTATCATGTAATACACTTATAATTATGATTCCAAATGTATTGTTTTCATATTGTGGCACACAATGAATTGTGTGGCATAAAAAGGGCTACTTGTCCACAAAATGCATCATGTGAAAAGCAGCACGGCTCCAAAACATAGTGGTGCTGACCATGAATATCAAGCTGCGTTTGTCCTCGTGAGAGATTGGGAGAACAGATATATAATTAAACTCTTGTCCCGAAATGAGCGTTAAAATCAATCCTATGCCACACTGGAAGCTAATTTTCTGTTGCTTTGCAGCATTACAGACTAACTGGTGGGCAGATATGTTCTGCTGGGTACGACAGGTGTTCAGGGCGCCACAGCAGCCAAGGCATGAAAACACGGAGGAATCGATCACATTTACCAGGTGAATACAGGACAGAAGAGCTGTGAAATGTCATATGATTCACTGCTGCACAGCTGTTTTAAGCCATCTTGACTAGCCATTTCATTATTGACAGAGGAAGTAAGATGAGATAACACCCTCCATTTCTGAAATTCCTCTTGTATTATGCTCTTAGGCTGTTTAAATATAGTTAGTCCAAAAAACAGGGAGAAAAACATTCCATTTTCCAAAATTTCATTTCCATGCAGGCAATAGAGAAGACGCATTATTTGAGAATAAAATGATATCAGGCCACAGAGTGGACTCAAAAGCGGGGAAGCAATAGAAGAACAGATCTCATGTATGAGAGATGAGTTGAATTGAAATGAGTGTAGGAAAACAGTCACGACAGAAAAAGAAACAAAGAGAAATAAACAGGCAGAGAAGCGGTAAAAAGAAAGACTTTGCACACACCGAACAGAGAAACTAAAACAAAGGGTGAGTTTGTCAGTTTAGTCGCCTGTGAGAGTGTTGTTGGAGAGTCACTGGAGGAAGCATCTCTGGGTTAATTAAAGCCTCTAATCGCATTAGGAGGTAGAGGTTGAGAGGGGGCTGACAGCAGGACTGAATCTGCCACTCCACACTCACGGGGCACGCTAGCAGCTCATTTATATCCCTCTCCGAGTCGATCAAGCTGTCATTGTTCTCCGTCTGACGGGGGCAGACTGGCCTGTCGTTTCTGTCACCTCAACATCAGGTGCTGCATCTGTCTCCCAGTGTGTGTTAATGGACGTGGACTAGCAAGCTAGCAAGTGAAACACTGAGCATCCTATGCTACAGCTGGTACTTCATCAAAGATTACAAGGAACCTGAGTGGAAGGACGGACATTAATTGACAGTTTGCTAAGCCCCTCCCCCCAGCAGCGATTGACCAATCATAGCTTAGCAGCTGTAAATTCGTTAAGCTTCGGATATCTGGGGCTGTAGTAAGAGTGATACTCCATGTGTGAAGAGTTTGAATTGAAGTGTTCGGTTTCTTTATTTAAACCCTCTCCATAACCAAAAATACAAGTCGCTAAAGTGTAAGGAATGGATAAACCAGTGTGTTTGTCTGTTCTAACATAAGCCACAAACGTTAGCGTGCCCGGCTAACTAGCTACCTCAGCACTACTTCCAAGGACGAGTATTTCATACAGGTTACAATAAAAAAAAAAGCCCAGTTCGTGACTAGCACATTCACTTTCTGGTATTTCCTCAAAGGCAAGATAACCAAAAAACCTTGGTGCATAAAGCATGGACTTTTCATTTTGATGGACTCTTTCAGCTATTGTCAAACACCCGGCTTGACAGCTGTCACTATGTACAAACCGCAGTGTGTCAGTAAACTGAAGCCTTTTCACCATAATGCAAGCACACAGCCATGCATACTTGAAATGTAAAGCCGTGTCTTTGGTGGATGCAGTTCTGAGATTGACACTGTTGTCCCACAATGCAAAGCACACCAGAAATAGCTCCTCCCATGTGGGAAGAAATTTAGACAGACAGCTCCGAGCTCAGAAAACATATACAAAGAGACATTTCAGGAGGAAAACAACGTCAGCAAATGGGTTTGACATGTGAAATTGGCAGTAGTGAAGTTAAGGCGCAGTTTGATTGATTGTTTTTCTGTTTGTATAATAAAAATCGGAATAGTGCTCTGTCAACGTATACTGTAAATAGTGTATACTGTCGTAGAGAATTAGAACACAGGGTCTTTGAGGACAAAAGAAACCAACACAAGCCATTACAAAATGAATTGAAAGGAGCGAGGTACGACAGAGATAAAATATGAGCAAAAAGGTTTTCCTGGATGGTGGACAGGAGGTGAAAGAGCTTCAAAAGATGAATGAAAAGCAAAAACAATGTCACTTGTCATATCTTTTCAAAGGAGAGAAGCCTGCTCAGAATCATTAAGTCAAAACTGCCTGAGAAAGTGTTTTTTTTTTTTTAGGGAATTGAATTGAAGCAGTTGTAGAGCTGAACAAAATGTCTGTCCACCCGGAGGATTTAATTTGCCTGAGTTCAATTCTGGAAATCAGCTTTGTATTTTGAAGTATAGAGAAAAAAATAAAACCCTGTGAGGTGGTTTTGCAGGTTTAGTCCTTTGAAAAAGCAGCAGACGTTTCTTTTCACATGTTTCCAAATAGGTCTAAGCTGTCTAAGGCACCTCATTGAAATGCTTTTTATTCCAAGGATGGACCACATATCCACCTACAAAATGAACTTGTGGTGTTTCTCAACTCACACGTTATCTCTGACAGACAGCATTAACTTAATAGAAGCCTTCATGACAAAACCAAGAGAATACAAAAAGCATTCTGATAATGAAAATTGTCTATGCAAATGAGAAAATTCCAGAGGTGCTATTTCAGTTTCAAACATCATCTCACAAGACATATCAAAAGGACCAAAAGGAATTTTATCTCATCATAAGAACAAGGCAGTCATCCTTCAAACACTAATATTAATTTTTTTTTTCTTCAAATGTCAGTCTCCTTGTTCACGTCTCCAAGAAAACCTTAACAGCATTTAAATAACCTGAGAAAGTCGAGGGACAAATGTGTAACATGTCCCTTTAATTCCACAGGTGTGTGGCAAAGAAAACATCCTCTGTAGGTTCAGGTTTTGTATATATATATAT
>JAVQJF010041890.1:0-12897 GCA_036023855.1 Gadopsis marmoratus
AAACTGCCTTTTAACAGGCAGAAACCTCAGGCAGAACCAGGCTCTTGGTGGGTGGTCATCTACCTCGACCGGTTGGGTAGAGAGAGAAAAAACAAACATTTCACCCATCTATTAACTGGTTTTCAATTTACAGCCACTCTTTAAGGGTGTTGTGCAACAGATACAAGCTAAGGGCAAGAGTGTATACAACTCATATCTGAATCATACGCTGCAGATTATTGACTAATTGGAATCAATGGTATTCTAAGGAATGATGTAGGAACAAAGTGGAGGAAAATGCAGGGGAACAATGGAAGACCCCTTTGGCAAAAAATAGCCAGAGGTCCTATACACCATCTGTGAGAGGAAATATGCCAGAGGAGTGTGTGTCTTTTTGTGTTTGTGTATTTTTGTAAGAACCTTGCCACTGTTGCCCCTTGCTTGCTCATGGTGGGAATTGTTGGGTCTCTGTACATAGAGTCGGTCTAGACCTGCTTTATATGAACAAGTGCTATGAGATAACTTTGTTATGATATGCCACTATATAAATAAATCTGAACCCTTCTGAATGACCCCTTCGATGTTTAGGCAGGTTTATACTAAAAAGACAGTCTCTGGATATGTATATTGTGGTGCTAACAGTGTCATATTACCACACACAGACCAATACGGATAGTATTAAAGGACGGTGATGACTATGTGTAAATGTCACCACTATCAAAAGCACTCCTCGATTTCACTGGTAATACCATTTCAACATAGCTGACAGACGCAGCTAAGCTGCAGCTCAGTGTCCTTGTTCAGTATGTGACTGTGATCCCATTTCCATGCAGGTCACAGTTGTACAAAAACGCCTGTGTTCTCTACTACAAAGATATTTGATTTTCAATGAGGAGGAATCTAAATTACAGTATGTAGTTTTTTCCCACCCACTACTTCCATTTAAGAGAAGGCTGCACAAATAAATGCAGGGAAATTGCACCAAAACAAACAAAAACAGTGTTTGTTCAGTGTTTTCTGCTGCCAAAACCTATATCCACAAAGCTACCGCTGCAGGACAGCCAGAGGTGTGTGTGTGTGTGTGTGTGGTGTGTGTGTGTGTGTGTATGTCTGATAGAAGGTCAGAGGGAGTGACAGGAAAGACAGCAACCACTGGCCACTGCTACTGAAACTAAACATTGGAGTTGGGAAAAAATTCTCCTCAAATCCCAAACGAAAAAAGAAAACCAAATGTGTTATGACATCTTAGATCCAAGGTATTCTTTGAGTTGAAATTCACAGATTTTAATTGATCAATGTAATAGTTGATTTCAGCTGATAAATCCATCCATTTTTTCAAACATATGACTGTCAAAAAATGAATGTTCCTGTTGATTAGACCATAAATATGCAACATTATTAAACATCCTTGTATAATCTTAGCAATCAATAACCACTGACATATGCCCTTTATAAATATGTTCAACATTTTGGGATAAATAATCATGCTTGAAGTAAATATTTACTGAAGTAAATAGAAATAAAGAAATAAAGAAATAAGAAATAGTCACGCAACCCCCAGTAAATCTGCAACTTTTTGTTTTTATCCTTCGGCTTTCGTACGAATTAAACATGTAATTAGTGAGCTTTAGAGGTGTTCGTAAGTGGATTTCATTACCATTGTACAGAACCAGTCTAGCTTTATTTACCCATTTTCAGTCTTTATGCTAAGCTAAACTAACCAGCTGCTCGCTGTAGCTTCATATTTACCATACAAATATAAAAGTGTCAAGCGTCAATCAATCTAACTCTGGACGACAAGGCTAAACAGTGTATTTCCCAAAAAGCTATGGCGTCGCAGCATTCCACTCATAGCGAGATCAGCTGGTCATCTCGACCCGCTCCTTTTTAATTTTCTTCACCGCTTCATCAATACTGGAAATGCAACGATAGCAAGTAACTCACTATCACTATCCTCATTCATATTGTAAGATGCTACAAACTAGATTCAGATACAAAAGAAGCCTGAAAAGCCCACAGTTAGAATGGAAGTACAGAGAGTCGTTGCTATGGAAATTATACACCATCTCTGCTAGTTGCATTGGTGTAAACTGGCAGGTTTCAGAATGCTGCAGACCGCCGCATTGCAAGTAGTTGCAAGTTTCTACTCGTCTCATCACAAATCTTTGGTCAGAACTGGTCTATATAAGTAAGAAGGCTGAATGTAAGGGTGTGCCCATCTGACTTTCATACTGCTGACCGTTCTTGTCACAGACCTGCATTTAACGTTCACCTTTTCATTAACCACTTCTTTTCCTTAACCAAGTATAACTTAACCATACCTTAACCATAATGTAGTTTCCATGCGCAAATAGCAAGATTTTTTTAAATGTTGGCAATGAACCTAAAAACCATGTGCCTGCTTTTATCTTTTACATCGTGTCCAGTATATGCAGGCTGCATTTTCTGTTCTTTTCTTGTGCACGAGTATGCAATTTGACTCCAGCTAGAGAGACTCTCAGGATACAAATACATTGAATAGCTATTTATGAATAACTACCAGCCATAACTAGTATCAAAAATGGGGGTTGGTATCATGAAAATCATATGGATTTCAACTTTATTCCTATGGGTCAAACGGGACATGTGACTATAATCTGCTTGGACTCAAACTCAAAAAGACATGGTTGTGTAAGGTCTAATTTACTAATTTAATTTTTACAGGAACAGTCATTACTTTACTTGATTGAGAAAACATCCAGAAACAGTCCAAAATCCAAAACACCAGAGAGACAACCAGAAATGACAGGGAGCAGGCAGAGAGAGTCCAAGAGAATGCTCAGATAGGCAATCAGGGCTGACAGCGAGCTGGGAAAAATACAGCCCAAGGAACAGGAAGGCAGTAATACACTGGGAATAGCATACAGGTAATGCTGGAACGGTAGACAACAAAGTGCTAAGACAAACTGGCAAAACCGAGCTTAAATACATGAAGTGGGGACAGGTAATGAGGCACAGGTGACCTAATCAGGCTGGCAGGAAAAAAAAACGGGACAAAGCACTGGAGTTTCCAGAATCAGACAGACCAATGAATGCAAAGCAACACATGCTCTGTCTTTTTTGCTCCAGCCTTTCTCCTGAATACAGGAAGTAATAAATGTTAATACACTCTTTCAAATCTATGAAGTCACCTTGAGGACTTGAGGAGTGTTTGTACAAAGTGGAGTGGGTAGAAATAGTATAAGCAATAGTTTTTTCTGTTACGGTAATTTTGTTTTTTCATCTTGTCATTTCCATACCTTTACCAGTTTACCTTAACTAGTTGTTAGCAAATAAATTAAATAAGGTCTCTACAGAGTTGTTAATCTGACTTTACCATCAACAACAGGCTAAATTTGTGCTCTTCTTCCATTCAGGCAGAAAAGGCACAAATGCACTGAACAGTGCTGCCCAAAATGTCTTTGTTTCATCTCCAGAGCTACAAGTTGCGGTGTGTGGACTCGAGGCCCGTTACACACAGAGCTTTCATACAAATCATTCATCAATCAGCTGAATTCAATACCTAGGTAAAAGGCAGAGGAGTGGAGCGCTGAGAACTGTTGGAGGGCTTCAATGCCACGACGGCAAGCATAATGTGGGTCACTAGGAAAGAGAGCACGTCTATGGAAACCCCGCTGTCTCCATGGCAACCCCAGTGTTGACACAGCTATTACCTCCTTGTCTCGGCAAATACACCACGATAAGAAAGCAGCATGTTCTATTGTTTGCAGGATGCATAGTAAAATTATCTCAAAGTGTGACTAATTCACTGTTACTGCCGCCCTTCAGCAGTGCATTTCATCTTTTTTCCCTCAGATTTTGGTGAAGAAATGTGGCTGAGTTCACCATGCAGCACAGGCTTTTGTTGAATGCTTTTCAAATGCAATATATCTGTTTCTGATCGAAGTAAAACTTTAGAGAAGCATGTTTGTGACCAGATTTAACATTCAACTGTTGCTGAGCCACTGCAATAAAATCATTTAGATAAGAATGCAGCTCTGCAAACTTTGTGTGTGGCATTCTTAGGGTTCATCTTGTAGAGTGTAAACATACAGATACAGATAATACATTTGTATCTAGGACCTCCGGCAGGCCTCAACTGTTACACCATGTGTTCTTTATGGTCACTAAGGTAACAAACATTAACACAAACAAGCATTATATTCCCAACAGAAACAGTGAAACTGCTCAGTTCTTATCATGGGGAATACTACTCATCTATGTGGTGCTGTATAATGTCTTCTGTGGCTCTGGAGGAGCTTTGTCAAATCTGAAAAGACAACCCTGCTGGCAAGGAGGATCTAAAAGGGTCTGTAAGCTTGAAATTATGTCATACAAAGTGATGAACCTTGTCTAAAGGCAAAAGAGTTAATGTAACTTGAAAGCAGGGTGAAAAGTCTGCTGTCAAAGCCTCCTCCTGGCTGCATTACACCCCTTCCCTGACCTCTCTCTCCAAGAACTATGTATCTTTACACATCCCTGCAGTCTGGTTGCAATGAGGACAAGGCTGTACAGTTTTGGACATTTTCTCTTTGAAGGCATTCCTGATGTAGTACTCAGAACATGATGGAAGCAGTTTTGTGACGAATGAAAAAAAGAGCTTGAGGCTACATCCACACTATTGCGTTTTCCAAAAAACGATCTCCGTACACACGAGCATTTTATCACCGTTTCAGATGTAATCTTTGTCCATACTACACGCCTGTAAAAGCATATTGCATGCATTGCACATGCCCGTTCCGGTGTAAACAGGAAGCAGACTGTCTACTCTGCGGGTGTTTGCTTATAGCTGCAGAAAATACAGAGCAACAGAGAAAAGTGAGACCAGAGATTTCTCTGCTTGGGCCGATGAAGAGACGGAATTTTTACTAAAAGTAAGTGTTGTAATTTCATTCATTCATTCATTCATGAATGAATAGTCAAGGCTGAGGTTGTTTGTTTTTGTCTGGGAAAGACTCACGTGATAGGGGCATGAGGACTCAGGGAAGGACACTTTGGGGCTGATAAGGGAACATGGGTGTCTGTGTCATTCTTTTAGAACATCTCCATTTCCGCCTGTCCTCACTAAAACGCAATGCTCGAGTTTTCAAACTAAAACGAGGTCAGCAGCATCTCAAAGGTCTCAGTTTTAGGGGTTATAAGACACCACAGTAGTCTGGACGCTAGGTGTAAACGTAGCAAACGTTAGGATTTTTAAATTAAAATGTATTAGTGTGGATGGAGCCTGAGAGAGAAGTTCCAACCTATCCAATTCTGCACTCCTAGCCAACCGCTGCGTAAAGTGGGCATGGTTGTTGATGTTGATGTGCTCTAGCCACCTAACTAACCACCTCCTTTCTAGCTGGAAAATAATAGTAGACACTCCTTTCCATGACCCCACTTTTTTCCTAACCCCAACCCCAACCCCAACCCCAACCCCCAGGACAACTGTGGATACCAGAATTTATATAAGTAAGACGATATCCATGACTTCTCTCTTTAAACTTAACCTCACCAGACCCCAGCCCTAACAGGGACCGCTGTAAATATCAGAATTGATATATATATGTAAAACTATGTCCATGTCATCCCTTCATGGGCCCAGGCCCTGAGGCCACGTACTGAACAGGGAGGGGGGAGCAGGGACCAGGTCCTGAACCACTCTCCCAGGAGGGGGAGCAGAACACTGCTGATGAGCCATCACATCTGGATAAAAGGGCTGGATACTCATATCACTCCTCACCATACATGTACCTGTGCACCTAGACACAACAGTGAATTCTTTAAACCCCAACCCTAACCCAAACATTGTTGGGTCTTTGGGTGTCGCTGAGCTCGCGAGTGCATTCTATCTTTTATAGAATGTACCAAATTGTTGATTTGGCCACTCCTAAGGTTTCTGCTATCTGTCTGATATGCTTGTTTTGTTTTTTCAGCGTAATGATGGCCTCCTTCACTTGCATCGACACCTCTTTGGACCGCATATTGAGATTTCCCACGAACAACTACCAAATGCATATGAAACACTTGGAATCAACTCCAGACCATTTATCTGCTTAATTTGTCATGAAATAACGAAGGAGCAGGCTGCACCTGGCCATGAAACTGCTCGTCAGTCAATTGTCCAATTACTTTTGAGCCTCTGAAAATGGGGGACTTTGAATAAAAACTTCTGTAATTCCTAATTGGTTATCTTTTTGTCGAACCGCTTGAATTAAAGCTGAAAGTCTACTCTTCAATCAAATCTTCATTGCTTCATTTCAAATCCATTGTCATGGTGTACAGAGGCAAAATTACAAAAATGGTGTCACTGTCCAAATACGTATGGTACTAACTATATTTATATAGTATGTACACTGCCAGTTAACTGTTTATCAGTGCTCAGGATGCTGGAAAGATCGATTCCAAGCATGCCTATCATTTAATTGATCTCCACCAGGGGAAGCTATCTCTGAACTCAAACACACATACATAAAAGTGCTATGAGATAACTTTGTCATGATATGGAGCTATATAAATAAAACTGAATTGAACTGAATTAAACACATACTTATGCAAGAATGCACACAACCACAGGCATACATGCACAGTCAGCATTAAAATCCTGACTGTGTACTGACTGTGATTAAAATTAAAAAATTGTTCTATTTGTTAGTGCCAGTAGGGTGTGTGACATGGACAACATCGTCGCACAGTGATGTCCACCTCCTGAACTCTGACTAAGCGGCAGTGGGATTGCTGTGTGTGTGTGTGTGTGTGTGTGTGTGATATGCAGGTCACTGGCCACAGAAGAGGGTGAATCTGGCTGGACTTGATTGAAACTGGCGGGTAATTCCAGGGCTTCCCACTGAGATTAGGGGAGAGAGAGAGAGAGAGAGAGAGAGAGAGAGAGGGAGAGGATAGCAGGCTAAAGGTTAGAGAGTATGAGACGGGACCAAATGAATTGACAATAGCCTGTCTGTCTCTGTGGATTGTTAACAGGATAGACAAAGTGTCCGGGACCTGCTATGTGAAGGATGGCAGTGGGGAGTAAAGCACTATGAGTGATGAAAAAACACAAAAAGGAGGAAGAAAAAAGTGATTGGATTGGATAAATAAGAGCAGTTTTTGTCTGATCCAGTAAAGTAGTCATGGCGGTGACAATAATGCTCTGAGGCTCCAGAGTTGATCATCTGCATTTATATTTTCCAGTGACAAAGCTGTAATGTATGGCTCACAAAGACCAGCTAGTTGTTAAACCTCATTATATAGTATATATAAATACAATTTATTAATAAATATTTGAGGATATGTTGTCTGATGAGTAATAAAAGATGTATCCGCACTGATCATACTGTATATGTCACTCTATAAGTGACTATATTGCAATGTATACAAGTCTGGTTGATGCTAATACTTTAAAGTTTTTCCTTTCATAATCATAATTGAATCATGAATAAGCTTTGGCAACACATGTTGAATAAAGCCTATTGAATTGAATGTACCAGTTAGCTCCTACTGGTGAGACTAACCTAACCATCAGTTAACTAGCCGACAACTAAACATGAAAAAATAAAAATGGCTGACACTCACAGCTTTTACAATATTAAATGAATAACATAGTGGTAAACAACACCACACTGTCAGGATTAGTTATTATTAATTAGTCATGCATTATAATGATGAGGTACAGTATGTTTGTCTGTTGTGTGATGTCACTGACACTGCAGTGTTTACCAGAGGGGAATTATGGGAGATTCCAATGAATTCACAAGTAGAGTACTTTACGTACACTAATATGAGTCTAGTCTGTCTACTGCAATGAAGTCATGATAATGAACAGTGTAGTTACAGTAGGAGAAAAGGTTTAGTAGAAAAGTACTTTCACCACACCGTGATGAAACTGGAATGCAGTCAGGTACAGTGAAGTAGAGTATCTCACATCTGGCTGCATTTAGCTGCTACCGGTAAAAAGAGTTAAAGAGGGAAAAAAGAAACTCTGGCCTCAACTTGGTACCAAGATCGCACAAGATCCATGTGTACGTGCTAGTATGAGCTTGTGTGTGTTGAAGGTGCTTTGTCCATTTATTCTGAACTAAGTCTTGATTAGTATGGTCTATTATGTCCCCAAGGACTATAAGTGTGTGGGTGCCATCACTCTGTGTGTGTGTGTGTGTATGAGTAAATGTTGAAGTGTGACCTGACCTCAATATAAAACATACATAAATGCACAATTCTCTTATGGTTGCATGGGTGTGCAGGTATGTTTGTGTGTGTGTGTACCTACAAGCATAACTGCACATATTTCATTACCATATATATGTGCAAATATGTGCAGCATCACAAGCAAAATGTCAGCTCTCAGTGAAGTGATGCAAGTTAGTTCCCTTATTTTAAACCCAATTTAGACCAGCTTCACACTGTATACAAGTATAGTAGAAATATTGTGACAGCTGTTTTGATGCCGTCACCTGATTAAAGATGTGATTGAGTATATGGCTCACGGCAATGCCACACCAACCATGAAAGCTGTATCTCTTTTCACAGAAAATACAAATTCAGAAATGATAAAAAACACAACACCATGAAAACAAATAAACTACACAAACCTGCTGAAAGGGGGAACTGCAGATTGTATTCCTCATGTCATGGCTTTATGGGTTGGCTTGCTTTTACCCAGGCCTCCCATCACCCTCCCTTACTCACACTGTGAAAAATTCATGCATCTTCCCAGAAAAGAGCTGGAAATGATTAAACATTCAGATTCCAACTCTGAAAATGGAAGCTGAAGTGGTCTCTTTCTTTCTCACAGTGTGTCTCTCCATGTGTGTGTATGTCCGTCTTTATCCATTGTTATTGAGAATCATATTTTTTTCTTAAATGAGGCTCAGTGTAAATTTGTGTCTGTGTGTGCATGCAGAATAAAGAAACAAGGAGACAGAGTAGAAAATAGGTTGATAGATAAAGAGTAAGACAGGGAAACGAGATGGTGAGTGAGTTAAAAAAGATGGGTGAGATGGAGCGAAGTGTATGGGGAGAAGGAAACTCACATCACACACTTTCTCGAGAATGAAGTTGAAGCCGAGCCCTTTACTGATTTCTATCTGTAACATCTACATCTTCTGCCCCTGCTTATGGTATCCAACAACTGGTGCAAAATACGCATCATGAATGTATAAATAATAATTGTGTCAGATAAATGTAATCAATTCCCATGAAAAGACTGAAACCAACCATGAATTGATCCTACTAGCAATTATTTTCAGTGTAGCCAAAGCCTGATATATCTTCTTTTGTGCCCTAAAGCTGTTGTCTAAAAATGATTAAAAACACATCATTGAGCCACAATGTTGCACTGGCTGGCGTGTTCCCTCATTACAAGGAACAGAGTGCAGTAGTTTATTGACATGATCCTGCAGAGGCTGTCCCTGCTGCTTTAAATACCAACTACAGCTACACATCCGCAGCTGAAAATAGTCCCCAACAAATGTACAATTTTCTGCAGTTTCATTGACATTTGATAAAAACTCTAGTGCTCAGATGTTTTAGGAAATTATTGGATCATATGGGGAATTATTTCCGAATATTTTTCAAGGCATATAAAATGTCTCCTATTTTCCAATTTGGTCATTTGGTCATCAACAGTCACATGCACATCCATGTAGCAAATAATCACTGTAACGACGGTCCTCTCAGTCTCCAATTCATTTTGCTAGAGCTTCCTCATTGGTGAAGCATATTTGCACAGCATACTATTATACCAGTGTGCACAGTAAAATAATTGCACCTTTAACCTTTTTTGAAATTTCTACTTTTAACGATCGTGTGGACTTTCCACATGCGATCCAATGTATGTTTACTCCAGATGCCGGAGATTGGATTGGCTGTGCCACCTGTGTATCCTGTGATAGCATCCAAGTCTGCCCTTTGTCTTAATGTGTAAGGTGGTGGTGCTGGTCCGTGGGGTCGCTGCAGTGTTTTTCTAGTGTATCTAATTGACATTGTCCGGAGTTGAAAATAGATTCCCACAGCTGGGCTTTGCTATATCTCCTGCCTCTGCCTCCTTACTCATGGTCTGGGCCACTCTCAGGGTCAATCTAATGTGCACACTGAAAAAAAAGGACAAAGTACCTGCAAGCTGTTCCCAATTCGTCTTTCATTTTATATGGACACGGCAATATTTCAACCACAAATAGTTTGAGGACACACCAACATGGGATACCTTAGCGCTGGCAGACAAACAGCAGGTTTTTCAAACGTAACAAATAACATTTAGATGAATCCTTGCTTATTGTTTGTCTGCTGATTTCTTGCCACAACGTACATCAGTTTTCAGAAAGAATGCTTATCAATACAGCATAAGTGAAGTAAGATATGAGAAATAGTCTCTGCTTGTAATGGCAGTATCACATGATGATAGTGTGTTTTACAGTGGCTGTAAGCAAATTTTCACAAAGTAAAATTGACTTGAATGAATGAATGGGCTATCTGAAAAGCAATCAATCTAAAAATCTGGAATACCTTGTAGCGGGGTAATAGAAGTAGTGGTAGTACAGTGACTGCTAGATATTTGATTGTTACAGTTACAGTCAGCGCTGTCCTTAGTTAGCCCGACTCAATGAAAAGAAAGCAGGCTGACAGAGAAAAGAAAAAACAGGTGAAGCTTATGTATTTTTGGGTTGTGGGATTGGGTAATCTATTAACGGCCTGGTGCAATTTGCCAACGCAATATTAAATCCTGACATCACATGAGCTGCAGAATAGCCTCAGATTACTGGGAATTAAGATTAGCCTTTTGGGTTTAATCTCATACAGGTGTAAGACAGTGGATAAACATTTGCTGTGATATGTGGCTGTGCTGAGTGACATACTGACAAGATGATCTCACACACACACACACACACACACACACACAAGCACAGACACACTGCACTGAATACAGTGGATGTGTGTGCTCATATACAGCAGTGTGTGTTTTACAGAGGGTACATGTTTAATTCTTCTCAGTGTTTGTGTAAGGAAACTACAATGCTACTGCAACTATTGTGCACGTTTTTCCATTCTACAAAAGAGGATGAAACCATTTTTGGATATATGTGTCCACTTCTCAGGCCTCTGGGTGAACTTCTCCCATGGCAGTTGTTGACTGACACCTGTTTTGCTAGAAGACACGCTGTCATCTAGCGCTATTGACTGGAGAATATCATACTGTATATTCTACAAACATTACACAAGATGTTTTCCCCCCCTTTTTCAACATGTTCACACAGTGATATGGACAACTATGTTTGCAATTTTAAACCCCTTGTACCCTTTATATCGCTTTATAACTTTAGGACCCATTGTGCTGTTAAGATTTTATAGAGAACCAAAGTGAAACCAGAACTTCTGGGTTCTTTTCTAGAAATAAGAAAATGTCCTTCAAAATTCCTAATCGCTAAAAATAGCTACAATCCTTGATACAGAGCTTTTAAAAAATGATTTAATATTGTTGTTTATTCAATGTTCCGAACGTCATTTCCCATAAGCCCGAGACGTTTGCAGACTAAATGTCACGGTTCAACGGAAGAGGCGAATCCGTGAGCGAATGGAGGGGGCACAGCTGTTTCAGACATGTCTGCAATAACAGCAGGACAGAGAGGACTGAGAGCTGAGATTATAGCTATAGAGAGTTGAAAAAATGACTTCAGAGGAGAGCGCTGGTGAATCACATAAGTACAGATGAAAGCCAAGTTAGCCCATGCTGCTTGCGCTTGTAAATTGTCATGGCCGCTATACTTCTTTTTACACTCACAATTTAATGATTGTCTAACTTTCTTTACATCACAAAGGTTTCAATGTCTAGTTGTACAAGTGCTGTAGTGGATGCCAGTGTGTCTCAGAATTGAGACTGTAAAGGAACTCACTTTTTTTCCTTCAGAAAGGCAGAAGAAAGAAATTCTGAATGAGAGATTGTTCTGAGTTACAGAAGCTTCACATAAGTGCAAAAGTCAAGAATATTTACTGATCCAGCAAAAATGTATTTTAATTTAAATTTTTCACCCTGAGCTGAATGACTCATCAAATAACTGTACACATAAGACACGAATGAGAAAATTATTTACTTTCGAGTGGATAAAACCTGAATATGCGGAACCTCTCCAGGATTTATGTTTGGAATAAAAGTGTTTCGCTGTTTTTACCAGAGCCAATTTCCAGCAAAGTAGTCTTTAAAGTAACACCAGTTCCTTGTTTTGTAAGTCTAGTTCTAAACCCCCGTAAAACTTTACAACGTAAACAATTTTACCAGTAATAAATTATTCTTTCAGATTGTGATAAGAATTCGTTACATCTCACCAACTTTTCTCATGATACATAATCATCACATAAAATCAGATAACAAAATGTCTACTTTTATGAAATACAGTGAAGTGAAAGACAAGGAACAATCCTTGGTCATAAAGTACTGAAACGGCTGTAATGGTGAGGAAGTTATAAAATCCAGAGGAATGAAGCCTTTGAGCATGTCATAACCCTGTGCAATAGCATCCTCATAAATCAATCATGTCCCACAAATCTTACATGTACAATAAAGCTTCTGAGCGCCCTTCCCATTCCCTGTGGCTGCGGCTGATAGAGTAGTGACCAGCGGCTGAAAGCAGGCGTGAATCGACCACTGTGGCGCAAAGACAGGGCGCATTGTTTGTCACTGATCGTAACAATAGGAGCTCTGTCAGAGGGGATCATCTGTTTTCTTGGCAACTTGGCCCGTTAATAGGGCTACTTATGCTCTGTGAATAGGCTGGAGCCCGGTCAGAAACAAACACACAAACAGACAAACAAGCAGGCTGGCATGGGTTACAGCAGCAAGTGTGTGTGTGTGTGTGTGTGTGCGCTTCACCAATGAAAAGAGGTTTGAGACAAGGAAAAGTGTGTATGCATACATGTGCAGGTATGGGTGTA